>QLPA01001671.1:0-58726 GCA_003313945.1 Lactifluus pinguis
AAAATGGTTCGTCGTCTGACATTGAATCATGTTCGCGCATGGTGTGAATGGCTACATGCATTCGAGTGGGTGGGATGACCCCGGGATGCACGTTGACCTTCGGGAACGAGCGACCACTACTTGGAACCCCGTCAGCCCTGAATAGCCATCAGCCACATGAGTGAGAAGAACAAAGTCAAGTCAGAAGGCTGTACATATCAGAGGAAAAGTTCATCAGAGAGCGATACATTCGCGTGGAAGCGATGACCAATACTATCAGAGCCGGGAACTGAAACATCTATGTTGCGGGATGTATGAGAACCGGCATCTTTCTCCACTGAAGGAAAAGGAAGAACGTACAATGTCAAGAATAACTGGAATTTCGAGTAGAGGTGAGCCAGGTCAACTTTCTCATCAGTAAAGAGAGTGAAAACAACTACCATTCAGGTTCAAGATAATGAACACCTGCAACACAAAATAGATAAGATCAAAAACGTGAAGCGTCGAGGGCCCAGTAGAATGCTGACCGTTGGCGGGACCTCAGCAACAGCAGCAAGTAAAAACCAAATGACCCCCTGTTCAACAGAACAACATCAGCGAATGGATGAAATGGAAATGTGTCACCACCTACCTGTTTCCATAGAAAGTCTCCAAGACTAAGCATGCCTCCGCCTTGCAGGCGTAGATGAAGCAGGCCAGCGAGCATCATAAGGAGTAATATAGTGTCGGTGGCGAGCAGAGAGATGAGAGTTGGTTTCGTGGTGTCTGCGTTGGATGGCGCACAAGTTACCCCAGGAATCCATCCGGAACGCATCTAGGGACAGATCAATCCCAACGACGATGACGTAGCTAGATTCCATTATTTACCCGCACGACTCCTGATGCCAAACAAACGCATATGAGATCTCGGGTCTACCTGCCAGTGCAGAGGAAGAGACCTACCTTGGATGAGGAATGCAACGTTTGTTATCCATACCGTGGTGGAAAGTGCCAGAATGATTTTATTTCTTTTCCAAATTGCGACGCTGGTGCTACCATCAGCCCATTTCCAAAGAATATCCTAGTGAGGGAGTGGAGGACTGGACGTACACGCGTAGCATCAACAATAGTGATGCGCAGGCCAACGCAAAATAGCCGAAAATCTAGAAGGAGAAGAGACAGAACACAGTAGTCAGTAATTAGGATTCTTTATTATAAATGGAGGAAGTGGATCGAAAAGGATGCTTACGAGTTCAAAAATGATCCACAGCTTGAGATGATCGGTCATCACGAGGCAGTCTAATTCGCGGGCATTGCACGTACCTGACAGTTGGTTGTCATATAGACGTCAAGTGCGACGATCTCGAGGATCACTGTCATCAAGGTAGCTATCCGCGTCAGGGAATAAATCTAGAGAAGGTGAAAGGTCAGTGCTAGGTGTCTGAGGAAATTTCAAAGAGACCCATCAGCACGAACCCATATTGTCCAACGGTAGGGACGATTCCCTCTGATGACACTCCACTCGAAATGCAGAGTGGTGAAGAATTCCCAACTGAGAAGCGGAAGATTGAGTTGAGATGATAGAATCGTAGCGAAATGCCAGTGCTGGGGGCAGACAACGCACAGGAAGATGCCACCAAAAGCATGCCAGAGCTTCACCACTGCCCCTGTTGAAACATGGGTTTAGTTGGCATTCTAAACGTAGAGCAAGGTCGCACGAGGATACGCACACATTTCCTGCGCGATCACGTTGGGATCTTGAAAATTTACCATTCTTACAGGCAAGGAAGGGGACTCGGGGCCAGTCACGGTCTGCTAGTGAATCAGCAGCGAACCATCGACAATATATAGCCAGCAGAAGTTCAATCATATTCATGTCACAGATGACGCTGTGATATGAGGAGAGTCGCATGACCATGGATTATGGTGATGATGATGTGTTGCGCCTCCGCCTCGGAACTTGAAATTGGCTGATTCGGAAGTTTCCAGCGACAAGCGCCTGACTACGGAATGTGTGTAGTAGCTTTTATCATCTATCAAAGCTATCAAAGTACTATACTACAACCCCAACATCGAAAGAAGGGCTGGTGTATTAATGTCCATCATTCCAGTGCGAGGAAAGGTTCCTCAGGCGGCGACGGTGAGGCCTTCAGTTCAAGTTGCGGCGCAAAAGTGGCTGCCTCATGCCCTGGCATACAGCCATTTGGCACCTGTCCTTGTTGACATCCACCTTGCGCCCTCCAACCAGGGGTCCTCTTACCGCCCCCACCCTAGTAGTAACCAGTAATAGTTTTGGGTAAATGCTGATTTGGGTCATCAAAGAAGTGTTTTGGCACCATTATTGTTGTTGGAAGGTTGATGAATCCCGAAAGATTGGATCACTGGCAATCAATCGTCTCGCACCGGACAGGCCCTCAACATGGCAGCGTGTCTATTGTGGCCATCGACGGACGCTGCATCTCGTTGCGGTCTCACACCGTGACTGGTATGGACAGCAGAGTAGCCCATGCTGTACTAATAGTAGAGATTGAGGGCATTCAGCAACATGATGGCCGCGGCGCACGTTTTTCTGACACGGGCTGGCTGTCCTCCGCCTTAGACCGTGACAGGCTTTTGCAATTATAAAGATCCAGATAATTTCCGTCTTGAGGCACCCATCAAAGATGGCAAAACTATATGTCGCTGTGTGTGAATATCCGGAGAAATAAATGACTCTATTGAGACGGTACATCGCACCAGTCTTACGGCGGCGTAAATTATGATCTTGAGAAAGTGTCATGCAACGAGCTAACCGTCCCTTTCTTTCACGACTTCAGGAGGGCGGGCCCCGTTGCATCGAGTCGATCACAGCCCAACGAACACGGGCGATCCGCTAGAGCAGTTCCTCTGCCCATTCCATCGCAACAAGCGCACAGAGCAGCACAGCAGAGCCTACCCGAGCCATCCAAATTTCTGGCAAAGGCGGATGCGGGTTCTTCCCACCACCATCCTATTCATGTACGTGTAGGGTCAGGTAGTAGCCTGAGCACGCGCGTAGGCCAAGTAGCACCACCTGATTCGCGCACATCGAACACCTCGCGAAACAACGCTTCATCCGACGCCAAAAAAATCGCGTACCTCGCCCGTCGCGCGTGATGGGCCGTCTGACCCACCCAATCGCAGCGCCGTCGGAGAAGGAAAAGCGTAAAAGAATGAGGGAAGAGGTACGAGATGACCAACTCCTAAGTTTCCCATCTGCCCCGTCTGTACCGGCGTCAAAATGCTGCACTTGTGGGGACGGATCACCCGGCCGGAAGCTGATGCACACCCCGATCGCATGCGCACGCCGGGGAAGGAAAGCGTTGACGAAATGGCGCGCTCGAGTATCGTGGGTTGTTGCCAGCCTATTCCCCAACCTTTCGCAAGTGCTGGGCTGTGAGACGAGGGCGCGGATCAGTTGACGGGTTTGGGCTCTGGCCGTTGGTACACGTCAAGGCGGTGGTAGTAGTGCAGCACGGCAGCTTGGCGAAGGATACGCGGGAGGGTGAGAAAGAGGATGACTGGGTGGGTCATCCTGAATGTGGCAACGTGTTTCGCGCGCAGGGATGCCGAGGATTTGAGGGCGCCCGTTGTGTTATATAGATGAACTAGGAGATACGGCAGTACTACGTCCGAATCACTGTGGGAAAAGGGTGGGCCTACGGAGACGGCGTATGTACCAGGACGGATATTGAACGGTGACACATAAAAAGCACGTGGGAAGGACCGTTGGTGGTTGAAACTGTGCTGTCAGACAGGATCCAAAGACCTACTTGGCGTTAGGTACTAACTTCAAAGACATGGACATGGCGTTCGCCAAAGGTATTGTGAATCTGGTAGTGTCATACAAGGTGACGGTTCAAACAAACGTTGGAGAGGCACGCAACCTCGAGTATAACTATGACCCACAACCTACGATTATACTTTCGATAGCAAAAATATACGGTCAGCAGATTCAGTCCCTCAAATCCACAGTAGCTTGGTATAGTGAGTATCCGGGCGTCGTCCAACTGTTCTTCACGAAAATTACCCAGCGCCTTTATAAGCTTTGTTCGTATTGATGGGACCTTCCCACCTTCCCACTTCGTCAAAGAGGTAACTCGCACTACGCGGGCCAAGAATCCGCCCATAGGTGCCTCCGTATGAAAATAGAAATCCATTCAGGAATGACAAACGAGCTGACTCGAGAGCAGAGAGGGGTAAAATCGGGGAGAGCACAGGTTATGTGAAAGCATGCCGCGAGTCATTGGGGAGGAGGCGTGCATGGGTAGCTATCGAGCGAAGAACGTATGCCCGCGGGGATGTTTTGTAATCGTGTGGTCGAGGAGTAGAGCACATGTGATAAGCCAAGGCATGAGAGGAAGACGACCCCATACAGGTGTGACCCCTTCACCACTCGCCATAAAAAGTAGAACAAGGCCCCGGGCCGGGATCGTCCATCTTCGCCATCACGTGCTGGCGCTCGGGTCTCGAATAGATGTCACCTGCAAATCTTCCAGGAACTATCCATTACAGGACAACAAGGCTAAGCTTCAAGAGCGGCTTAAATCGCCCTTTCGTGATCTTGGCGGGTAAGCTTTTGCTTCACGCGCGGGTTCTTTGATCTCGGACTTATCATGTTTTACTTTTTGCTTCTTCAACACACAAACCAGCATCTTCGTGCCGTCGGAGGGAAATGTCCTCGCTGATATCCTCCCTTCACGTGGCGTCAATGGAGAATCCCCCATCAAGAGGCGTGCTTCGCGCAAGTCGGCAGTTACCCCCAAATCGCGCGTCCAGCTGCGTCCAAGGTGGCAGCCAAAACCAAGACACCGCGCACCGGCACCTCGAAACGGGGCACACGCAAATTTGTTGCTATACCACATAGGAACGAGGGGAAGGAAATCACCTTACCTGGCACGAAGACGTCCCGTGGCAGGTTGAAGACACCAAAGTTGCAGGAGAGCAAGACAAACGATGGTGCGTGGGCCGTTCGCATCGGGTTCGTCGTGCACTGAGCAAATACGTTTTCAGGGCCTTCTCTCCCCCACGTTACTGCTCAGCGGATGCCCTTTGCTGACCAACTTGCAGCTGCCAGTACGTGTCCCTTGTTTTTCGTAAACGTGATAGCTCTGGGCTCAGCTAGTTTCCTTTGCTCCATAGTAAATTCCACCAAGACTCCCACCCCGTTCCCAACCTCATGAAAGGCTCGGCCCG
Organism: Lactifluus pinguis; assembly: GCA_003313945.1. Classification (NCBI taxonomy): domain Eukaryota; kingdom Fungi; phylum Basidiomycota; class Agaricomycetes; order Russulales; family Russulaceae; genus Lactifluus; species Lactifluus pinguis. The sequence continues at coordinate 5,173 of QLPA01001671.1, forward strand.
CTGCCGCTCCAGTCCCTTCTCTGCTGGGAAAACGAACAGATAGTCGAAAAATGTAAAGATAGTGCTGTTGCTGTGGATATGCTCCCACGCTACTCCGAAGAGCTTGGGCCTGCCAACGAGATGACAACATCCCCCGCTGGGACGACCATGTCACCCCTTGTCCTCGCCCTTAAGAATGAACGGAAAGTTGCCCAAGAGAGAACAGGAACCACCGCGGCGCCACGGAACGAACGATCGAATAGCAGCGGAACGAGGCCTCCTCTGGAAGCAGCAAAACTCGCTCTGCATGTGGCCAGTGAACTAGAGGATAGCGAATCTGACGACTCGGATGTGCCTTTGGCAAGCGAAAAGTGCGGATACGCGAGCAAAGAGCTGAGAGGACGAACCGCTGCCAGAGAAAAAGTGCCTAAAGCCAGGGCAGGAAATGATGCATCCAAGAAGGTATCGTCTTTGACAAAAAGTGACATGCCCTACCCCTCACTGACCTTCTCCGAAGAAGCGCACATGAGCCCGAGTTGACCCGCTCAGGGAAAGTGCGAGTTTCGCAGGAGAAGAATGTGCACGAAAAGGCGCCGCGTAAACGCACAAAATTAAGGACGGACGATAGCAAAGGCGAGAAGGAGCACGAGGACAAACCACCAAAGAAGAACTTGAAGCGTCGGCATGCCGGCGGACCCCGCAGTGAGGTACGCCCTTTCTTCTGGAACGGTTTCTCTAATCTCTGTCTAGGGACCTCACGTTGGATAGTCGTCCCCGCTGGAAGGAGGACGAGGGAATCACCAGTTCGGTGCGCGAAGCGTCGGTTGTGACCATGGATAGAGTGCATCTTTTTTCATCCTTGGATATGTCGTGATGTGGGAAGTGCTGACTTGTTCTTTTTTTGTTTGATCTGTACTCTTCACCGTCAATCTCCCTGTCTATCTCATAAGTACAACACATTTCATTTTCTTGCTGTTTCTCGCTTTCCGTCTATCGGCCCCTACAATATAAAAGCACTACCGATGATTTGAGGCTAACTCACACAACTACCTAGTGAGCGAAACTAATACAAACGCAAGATATTTTATACAGCATCCCTCCAACCATTTATACATGTTGAGGTGGCGACGGCCGGGGCAATGCAGAACGGCTGCTTGACGAAGAATACTTGGAAGAGGATGAATGGGTGAGTCGCGAGTACGGTGAGTGTCCTGAATGGGGCAACGTGTTTCGTATGCACGTATGCCGAAAAGTTGAGGGCGCCTGTTGGGTTGTATACAGAAGATGAACACGGATATGCGGAAGTGCTACGTCCGAATCCACATGGGAATAGGCAGCACAAATGGAGATGGTGTATGTGCTGAGACGATCATTGAATATTGAATGCTTGAGGCGTGAAAAACACTCAGGACTTTCGGTCGGAAACGAGAAGGAGTGCTGCCAGAAAAGATGCAAAACGTACTTGGCATTACTAGGCGCGGTTCTATTCCTTCCCACATCAAGGACTGTAGACATGTCGTTCGCCAAAAGTACTGTGAATCCGCACGGTCATACTAAGGTAATGCTTCAAACGTTGAAGATGCACACTGGACACGCACCTCGAACCTACTATCCATAACCAAAATCATCCTTGATTCCCTCAATGTCACATAAGCGGCTTGGAATAGTGGGCATATCCAGGCGTCTACCATTTGCTCTTCAGTGTGTCCAATCTGAGTCACTGGGGCCCTTTTTTGTCGCAGGCCAAGAACCATCCGTATAATGCCCCTGTATGACAAGGTACATATGTGAAAGTGCGCCTCGAGTCAACGGAGAGGAGCTGTGAATGTGTGGCCATTGTGGTCTGAGCAATTTACGGGATTTTCCTCGCTTCAACTGTAGTCGCGTGACTCGCATATCATGATGGACCGCTTGCGATGGGGAACAGTACAGTACTTCATTAGCTTCATTCGTTGACTACTGTGGTCTGGGGCCGTCGGTTGTCTCGTACACCATAATAGCGACATACAGCACATATCGATTTCTAAACAGGCGCATCAACAATCGAAGTCATTTTTTCCACGTCGCTCTTTACGCCTCCTTCTGATTCTAACCGCCACGCATTGACGGGCAACTGCTCATCAGTGCAGACGTAAGGATTAAACTGGTTCATCTGTGACATTGAATCAGGTTCGCGCGTGGTGTGAATGGCTACATGCATTCGAGTGGGTGGGTTGACCCCGGAATCCACGTTGACCCTAGGGAGCGAGCGACCACTACTTGGAACCCCGTCGGCCCTGAATAGCCATCAGCCACGTGAGTGGGAAGAAAAAAGTCGAGTCAGGAAGCCGTACATATGAGAGGAAAAGTTTATCAGAGAGCGATACATTCGCGTTGCAGCAATGACCAATACTACCAGAGCCGGGAGCTGAAACATCTATGTTGCGGGGGTGTATGAGAAACAGGCATCGTTCTCCACTCACGGAAAAGGAAGAACGTACAGCGTTAAGAGCAACTTGAATTTCGAGTAGAAGTGAGCCAAGTCAACTTTCTGATCAGTAAAGTGAGTGAAAGCAAATACCATTCAGGTTCAAAACAAGCAACACCTGCAACACAAAATAGATAAGAGAAGTGTTGAAGGCTTAGTTGAAAGCTGACCGTTGGCGGGACCTCAGCAACAGCAGCAATTACAAACCAAATGAGCCCCTGTTTAACGGAGCAACATCAGCAAATGGAAGGCAAGGAAATGTGTCACCATCTACCTGTTTCCATAGAAATTTCCCCAGACTGAACATCCCCCCGCCTTCCAGGCGTAGTTGAAGCAGGCCAGCGAGCATCATAAGGAGTAACACAGTGTCGGTAGCGAGCAGCGGAATGACAGTCAGTTTGGTGGTGTCGGAGTTGGAGAGATTACAACGTCGTTCCTCAGGTATCCATACGGAACGGATCTGGGGACAGATCAGTCTCAACGATGATGACGTAGCTAGATTCCATTATTTACCCGCACGACTCCTGATGCCAAAACAAGCGCATGTGAGATCTCGGGTCCACTGCCAGTGCAGAGGAAGAGACCTACCTTGCATGAGGAATCCAACGTTTGTTGTCCACGCCGTGGTTGCAAGTGCCAGAATGATCTTATTTCTGTTCCAAATGGCGACACTGGTGCTACCATCAGTCCTTTCTTTCCGAAGACGAACCTAGTTGAGGAAGTGGAGGACTGGACGTACACGCGAAGCATCAACAATAGTGATGCGCCAGCCAACGCAAAATAGGCGAAAATCTAGAAGAGGAGACAAAGAACAGTAATCAGCAATTAGGATTTTTTAAATGGATGAAGTGCATCGAAAAGGATGCTTACGAGTTGCAAAATGATCCACAGCTTGAGATGGTCGGTCATCACGAGGCAGTCCAATTCATGGGCACTGCACGTACCTGACAGTTCATTGGCGTATAGAGGTCAAATTGGATTATCTCGAGGATCACTAAAACCAAGGTAGCTATCCGCGTCAGGGAATAAATCTGGAGAAGGTGAAGGTCAGTCTGAGGAAATTTCAATGAGAGCCCGTCCGCACGGACCCATATTGTCCAACGGTAGGGACGACACCCTCTGATGACACTCCACTCGAAATGCAGAGTGGTGAAGAGTTCCCAACTGAGAAGCCGAAGGTTGAGTTGAGATAATAGAACCTGTAGCGAAATGCTGGATGCAGACAACGCACAGGAAGATGCCATGAAAAGCATGAGAGAGCTTCACCGCTGCCCCTGTTGAAATATGGGTTTAGTTGGCATTCTAAACGTAGAGAAAGGCCCACGAGGATACGCACACATGTCCTGCGCGATCACGTTGGGATCTTGATAATTTACCATTTTTGCAGGAAAGCTTAAGATGGAAGGAGACTCGGAGCTAGTCACGGTCTGCTAGTGAATCAGCAGCGAAACATCGATAATATATAGCTAGCAGAAGCCAAATAGTATCCATGTTACAGATGAGGCCGTGATATGTGGGAGCGTATGAGTCGCATGAAGATTGATTATGGTGCCACTGATGGTGCCACTGATGTGTTGTCATTGTTTGTGCCTTTGATGTGTTCGGTGGCTGATTCGGAGGTCCTAAGTTAGCCCTCCACTGACACACGTGATCTTATGGTTTCTGGGTCGTTAGTGTACACAACCCATAAAATGTTCACATCATGACATGAAACGACCTAATGCCATAGGGGGTGTCGGTGAGACAATAAATAAATTCCAAGTGATCTAAGTTGCATGCGAGGTGCTGTAAGTCAAACAGCACAATCACTGAACTTGAAGTGGTGGAACGGTCGCAGCCTCATGTTTTCTCATCAGCAGCTGTGTGCCTTGTGCAATAGAACATGACACTACTTGTTGACTTCTCCCATGTCGACACAGTTGGAGTCCTCATCGAGTTCACCCTCCTCTCCTTCTCTACACACACCTTCGCAGATCACAGGAAACCCACGCCTTCTCGTTCCAGAGCATTGAGCAGCCATTGGTCACAGAATTGGGCCTGGTACTTAAGGCCAGCTGCGAAATTCAGGATCAGTTCAATGTTTCCCATCAATGCCTCCTCAAATGTGCGGCCATCGTGTTGGTGAGGCAGAGATGGAGGTATTGGGGTGGGCAGCGTAACGACGCATGCCATCCTCGACTTCATCCAGATCAACGCGTTGTCGCATCATCACCGTCATCCCAGCTGTCATCGCCGCTGCACACGCTCCATGTTGGGCACACCGTTGGTCCATCGTCTGTGCTTTCGTCATCGCCCGTCTCTGGGACCATCGCCACTGTAGGCATCGCGTGGCGGGGAGCCGAAATGATCAGCACAGAGGGATCGGAGGGACGTACATCTGGGAGTGTTTCCTTGGGAGTGGCCGATGAGTGGCCGAGCATCAAATTGCATCTTGTCAGGGGAGATCATGAGGCGAAAGTCGTTGAGGAGGAGGAACTGTAGTTCTAGTTGATTAAGCTCAGCGTGCGGGGGATCACCAACCTAGAAAATCCCGGATCAGCGGAAATCAGAAGATGGTGATGGACGTACCTTGGCATACCGCGAGTTGGTATAAAACATACCAGAGAAGAACTTAGATGCCACGGTTACACCCGCTATGACGAGGCGGTGAATGTTAAAATTGTCGATGATAAAGTAACGACCAGTCGCTTCTCTTGAGCTTGGCCATGCGATCGAAATAGAGAAGAGAGACAAAAACAGATGCGGAGAAGATAGGATTCAAGGGTGATGGAGGAAAAGGCCTGCAAAAGAGCTATGGGTTTACGAATGTACTACGAGAGCGCCGTCAGGTCGGATAACGGCAACGCCAGACTTTCCGGGAGGTGTTTGAGAGGGCATAAATGAGGCTTTCAGTTGCGGCGCATCGGTGGCTGCCTCATATACTGGCACAGCCATTTAGCGCCTCTCCCTGTTGACAATCACCAATGCGCCCTCCAACCAGGAATCCTCTTACCGCCCCCACCCTATGTCGCAACCTGAAACTCTCTCCGCTCCATCTTCAATGAAGCCGTGAAAGAGTGTAATAAGGAAACACTACTTCGGATCCTTTACTCGTCGAACTCGGGTCTTGACTTGTGAAATAAGACTACTAGCGGGGGGCGCCCCTCGGCCCCTCTCTGATCACCGGGCCGGGATCGTCCATGCTTCGCCATCACGTGCTGGCACTCGGCTCGACTCTCGAGTCGAGGGGTGACTAGACTAAGATGTCTCCTGCTAATCTTCCAGGAACTGTACAAGACAAGGCCAAGCGTCAAAGAGTGGCTCAAGTCGCGCTTTCGTGATATTGACAGGTAAGCTTTTGCTTCATGCGCGGGTTTTTTGATCTCGGACTTATCATGTTTTACTTTTTGCTTCTTCAACACACAAACCAGCCTCTTCGTGCCTTCAGAGGGAAGTGTCCTCACTGATATCCTCTTTTCACGTGTCGTCAACGGAGAATCCCCCATCACGAAGCGCGCTTCGTGCATGTCGGCAGATACGCCCAAATCGCGCGTCCAGAGGCGGCAGCCAAAACCAAGACATCGCGCACCGGCATCTCAAAACGGGACACGGAAATATGCCACTACACCACATAGGAACGAGGGGAAGGAAAACACCTTACGAAGATGTCCCGTGGCAGATTGAAGACACCAAAGTTGCAGGAGAGCAACACAAGTGATGGTGCGTGGGCCGTTCGCATCGAGTTCGTCGTGCACTGAGCAACTACTACTTTTTCAGGGCCTTCTTTCCCCCGCGTTACTGCCCAGCAGATGCCCTTCGCTGACCAACTTGCAGCTACTAGTAAGCGTTCACTCTGTTACTCTGACGTAAACGCGATAGCTCTGGGCTCAGCCTAGCGCTTCCTTTGTTCCACAGTAAATTCTACCAAGACTCCCACCCCGTTTCCAACCTCATGAATGGCTCGGCTCACTGCCGCTCCCATGGCTGAAGTCCCTTCTCTGCTGGGGAACAGCGGAAACACAGTGGAAAAACGTAAAGGTAAAGCTGCTGCTGCTGTGGACATGCTCTCACGCTACTCCGAAGAGCTTGGGGATGGCAACGAGATGACAACGTCCCCCGCTAAGACGACCATGTCTCCCCTTGTCCCCGCCCTTAAGAATGAACGGAAAGTTGCCGAGAGACCACCGCGGCGCCACGGAACGAACGATCGAATAGTAGCGGGACGAGGCCTCCTCTGGAAGCAGCAAAACCCGCTCTGCATGTGACCAGTGAACTAGAGGATAGCGAATCTGACGACTTGGATGTACCTTTGGCAAAGATTGTGCAAAACGTGCGGACACGCGAGCAAAGAGCCGAGAGGACGAACCGCTGCGGCGCTGCCAGAGAAAAAGTGTCGATCAGCTAAAGCCAAGGCATCCAAGAAGGTATCGTCTTTGACAAGTGTCATCCCCGACCCCTCACTGACCTTCTCCGAAGCATCGCACACGAGTCTGAGTTGACCCTAGTAGAAAAGTGCGGGTTTCGCAGGAGAAGAAGGCGCACGAGAAGGCGCGCGTAAACGCACAAAAGTAACGACGGACGATACCAAAGGCGAGAGGGAGCACGAGGACGAACCACCAAAGAAGAACTTGAAGTGTAGGCATGCCGCCGGATCCCGCAGTAAGGTATGCCCTTTCTTCTGGAACAGTTTCTCTAATCTCTGTCTAGGGACATCACATTGGATAGTCGTCCCCGCAGGAAGGAGGACGAGGGAATCACCAGGTCCGCACGCGAAGCGTCAGTTGTGACCATGGGGATAGAGTGCGTCTTTTTCATCCTTTGGATATGTGGTGATATGGGAAGTGCTGAGACCGCTTTTCATTTTTTTTCCCCAGCTAATGCCGTCAACTGTAAAACAACAACTTGAACCTGCGGCACACTGCCAGTGAAAACCTGCGTCAAAAACGAAACTACCCTCACGCACCGCCACTGCCGGACGAGGTCGCCGCCCCCGTGGTCTACCACAGCTGTCCTTCGACGCGTCAAGATCAACGCACAGACTCTTCCGGCATTAGGTGACGTCGATGGTGGTGATCGATTTATTTTCTACGGTCGTAACCAAGTCAGACATCTATTTACTTGTGATTTTTTACATGTCATCTTGATTTCAAATTCTTTTTCTTTTTTTCGTTCGATTGCTTTCCGTCTATAGGCCCCCAACAAAATAAAAGCCCGACCGATGATTGTCATTGATTGAGGCTAACTCGTACAACTACATAGTCAGCGAATCACTAATACAAACGCAAGATGTCCTACACAGCATCGCTCCAGCCGTTTATACACGTTGAGGTGGCGGCGGCCCAGGTAATTCAGGACGGCTGCTAGAAGAATATGTAGGAGAGGATGAATGGATGAGTCGCGAGTGCTGCGAGTACGGTGAGTGTCCTGAATGGGGCAACGTGTTTCGCGCGCAGGGATGCCGAGAATTTGAGGACGCCTGTTGGGTTATATAGATGAACTCTGATACGCTGCAGTGCTACATCCGAATCGATATGGGAATAGGGAGCACGAATGGGGATGATGAATGTGCCAAGACGATCATTGAATACTTGAGGCGTGAAAAACACTTGGGACTTTCGGAAGTCGCATTGGCGATCGAAGCTATCGGAAATGCTGTCATACAAGATGCAGGACGTACCGTAGTACATGGCATTAGGCGCGGTTCTATTCCCTCCCACATTAAGGACTTAGACATGTCGTTCGCCAAAGGTACTGTGAATCTCTAGGGTCGTAAGGTGATGCTTCAAACGTTGGAGATGCACGCTGGACACGCACCTTAAACCTACTATCCATAACCAAAATCATCCTTGATTTCCTCAATTCCACATAGTCTGCTTGGAATAGCCTGAGTGGGCATATCCAGGTGTCTACCACTCGCTCTTCAGTGGGTGCAATCCGAGTCACCGGGGCCCTTTCTCGTCGTATAGGTGCGCAGGCCAAGAACCATCCGTAAATGCCCCTGTATGACAAGGTATGTGAAAGTAACCTCGAGTCAACGGAGAGGAGCCGTGAATGTGTACGAGATTTTCATCGCATCGACTGTGGTCACGTGACTCGTATATGGACCGCTTGCGATGGGAACAGTACAGTACTTCATTAGCTTCATTCGTTGACTACTGTACCAGTACAGTAGTCTGGGGGCGTCTGCCGTACACCATAACGGATACATACAGTACATATCGATTTCTAAACAGGCGCGTCAACAATAGAAGTTATTTTTTCCACGTCACCTTGCACGTCACTCTCTACGCCTCCTTCTGGTGCCAATCCCCAAGCATTGACGTGCAGGTGTTCATCAGTGCAGACGTAAGTATTAAACTGGTTCGTCTGTGACATTGAATCATGTTCACGCGTGGTGTGAATGGCTACATGCATTCGAGTGGGTGCGATGACACCGGAATGTACGTTGATCCTCGGGAACGAGCGACCACTACTTGGAACCCCGTCAGCCCTGAATAGGCATCAGCCATGTGAGTGGGAAGAAGAAAGTCAAGTGAGGAGGCCGTACATCTCAGAAGAAAAGTTTATCAGAGAGCGATACATTCGCGTGGAAGCGATGGCCAATACTATCAGAGCCGGGATCTGAAACATCTATGTTGCGGGGAGTATGAGAAACAGGCATCATTCTCTATTCACGGAAAAGGAAGAACGTACACCGTTAAGAGCATCTTGATTTTCAAGTAGAAGTGAGCCAAGTCAACTTTCTCATCAGTAAAGAGTGAAAGCAAATACCATTCAGGTTCAAGATAACGAGCACCTGCAACACAAATAGAGAAGATCAAAAAGGAGAAGCGTCGAAGGCCTAGTTGAAAGTTGACCATTGGCGGGACCTCAGCAACAGCAGCAAGTAAAAACCAAATGATCCCCTGTTAAACGGAGCAACATCAGTAGATGGAAGGAAAGGAAACGTGTCACCACCTACCTGTTTCCATAGAAAGTCCCCCAGACTGAGCATGCCCCCGCCTTGCAGGCGTAAATGAAGCAGGCCAGCGAGCATCATAAGGAGTAAAATAGTGTCGGTAGCGAGCATGGCAATGGCATTCAGTTTGGTGGTGTCGGAGTTGGATATCCTACAACTTTGTTCCTCAGCTATCCATACGGAACGGATCTGGGGACAGATCAGCACCAACGATCATGACGTAGCTAGATTCCTTAATTCACCCGCACGACTCCTGACGCCAAAACAAGCGCATATGAGATACCGGGTCCACCTGCCAGTGCAGAGAAGAGATCTACCTTGGATGAGGATTGCAACGTCTGTTATCCATACTGTGGTGGCAAGCACCAGAATGATCTTATTTCTTTTCCAAATGGCGACGCTGGTGCTACCATCAGTCCTTTCTTTCCAAAGAAGAACCTGGTGAGGGAGTGCAGAACTAGACATACACGCGAAGCATCAACAATAGTGATGCGCAGGCCAATGCAAAATAGCTGAAAAGCTAGAAGAAGAGATAGAGCACAGTAGTCAGCAATTAGGATTCTTTAAATGGAGGAAGTGCATCGAAAAGGATGCTTACGAGTTGAAAAATGATCCACAGCTTGAGATGGTCGGTCATCACGAAGCAGTCCAATTCATGGGCACTGAACGTACCTGACAGTTGATTGGCGTATAGACGTCAAATCCGACAATGTTGAGGATCACTGCCATCAAGGTAGCTATCCGCGTCAGGGAATAAATCTAGAGAAGGTGAAAGGTCAGTCGTAGGCGTCTGAAGAAATTTCAAAGAGACCCCGTCAGCACGGACCCATATTGTCCAACGGTGGGGACGACTCCCTCTGATGACACTCCACTCGAAGTTCAGAGTGGTGAAGAATTCCCAACTGAGAAGCGGAAGGTTGAGTTAGCATGATAGAACCTGTAGCGAAATGCTGGAGGCAGATAACACACAGGAAGATGCCATCAAAAGCATGCCAGAGCTTCACCACTGCCACTGTTGAAACATGGGTTTAGTTAGAATTCTAAACATAGAGCAAGGCCGCACGAGGATACTACGCACACATTTCCTGCATGATCACGTTGGGATCTTGATAATTAACCATTCTTACAGACAAGCTTGAGATGGAAGGGGACTCGGGGCCAGCCACGGTCTGCTAGTGAATCAGCAGCGAACGATCGACAATATATAGCTAGCAGAAGCCGAATCATATGCATGTTACAGATGAGGCTGTGATATGAGGAAGCGCGGCATGAGTCGCATGGCCATCCATGATGTGTTGTGCCTCCAAACTTAAATTTGGCTGATTCGGGAGGTTTCCAGCGACAGCGCCCTGACTCCGCTGAAGAATGTGATCCTTAAGTGGTTACTATCTATCAAAGCTATCAAAGTATACTACAACCTCATCATTGAAAAAAGAGCTGGTGTATCAGTGTCCATCCCGCTGATGATGCCATTTGTGATGAAAGGTTCCTCGGGCGGCGCTGGGTCGACGACGTGACGTCGCTCTAGTTTCCATGGCTCTGGGTGAAGTGCATATGAGACCGAGACTGAGATTGGGTTGCGGATACTGCGCTGCTGCTCGAGTGGTACGATGCCAGACAGGTAGGGCGCCGTCAGGTCCTAAGACACGGATAACGGCAACGCCAGACTTTCCGTGAGGTGTTGAGAGGGCATAAATGAGGCTTTCAGTTGCGGCGCATCAGTGGCTGCCTCATATACTGGCATACAGCCATTTAGCGCCTCTCCTTGTTGACAATCACCATGCGCCCTCCAACCAGGAATCCTCTTACCGCCCCCACCCTATGTCGCTACCTGAAACCCTCTCCGCTCCATCTTCGATGAAGCAGTGAAAGAGTATAATAAGAAAACCAACGGAAATACTACTTCGGATCCTTTACTCGTCGAACTCAGGTCTTGACTATAGCTCCGTCGTCATCTCGCGTCCTAGCGTCTGAGTCTGAATTTTCCACAAGACTACTTACTGTAATCAAAATTTTGGTCTGAGTACATCGCACCAGTCTTACGCTGTAACTTATAATCTTGAGAATGTATGTCATGCAACGAGCTAGTCGTCCCTCCCCTTCACGACTTCAGGAGGGCACTGGCACCGTCCCACTGAAATGCCATTGGATCAAGTCGATTACAGCCCAACGAACACGGGCGATCCGCCAGAGCAGTTCCTCTGACCACTCCATCGCAACAAAGACACAGAGAAGCACAGCAAAGCCTACCGGAGCCATCCAACTCTCCGGCGTAAGCGGATGCGGGTTCTTCCCACCTCCAACATCCTGCTCATGCCTACATGCAGCGTCAGGCAGTAGCCTGAGCATGTGCATAGGCCAACTAGCACCATCTGATTCACGCACATCAAACACCTCGTGAAACAACGCTTCATCCGATGCCAAAAATTTGCGTACCTCGCCCGTCGCGTGTGATGGGCCGTCGGACCCACCCCAGCGCAGCGCCGTCGGCCCGTCCCCGGCGAGAATGAGCAGCGTAAAAAAGATGGAAGAGGTACGAGATGACCAACTCCCTAAGTTTCCCATCTATACCGGCGCCGAACTGCTGCACATTTGGGGACGGATCACCCGGCCGGGGCCTGATGCACACCCCGAGCGCATGCGCACGCCGGGAAAGGAAGGCGTTGACGAAATGGCGCGCAGCGCGCTCGAGTATCGTGGTGCCAACCAATTCCCTCCACCTTTCCCGAGTGCTGGGCTGTGAGATGGGGAGGCTGACCAGCTGACAGGGTTGGGCTCTGGCAGTTTGTACATGTCAAGGCGGTGGCGGTAGTGCAGCATGGCAGCTTGGCGAAGGATACGTGGGAGGGTGAGAAAGAGGATGACTGAGTGGGCCACGAGTGCTGCGAGCACGGTGAGTGTCCTGAATGGGCCAACGTGTTTCGCGCGCAGGGATGCCGAGAATTTGAGGGCGCCTGTTGGGTTGTACAGATGGACTCGGATATGCGGCAGTGTTACATCCGAATCCATATGGGAATAGGGACGCGAATGGAGATGGTGTATGTGCCGAGACGATCATTGAATACTTGAGGCGTGAAAAACACTTGGGACTTTCGATCGAAGATATCAGAAACACGAAGAAATGCTGTCAGACGAGATGCAAGACGTACTTGTGTTGGGCGCGGTGCCATTCCTTCCCACATCAAGGACTTGGACATGTCGTTCGCCAAAAGTACGTGTCGATCTGTAGGGTCGTAAGGTGATGCTTCAAACGTTGGAGATGCACACTGGACACGCACCTCGAACCTACTATCCATAGCCAACATCCTTGATTACCTCAATTCCACATAGGCGGCTTGGAATAGTGGGCATATTCAGGCGTCTACCATTTTCTCTTCGGTGTGTCCAATCCGAGTCACCGGGGCCCATTTTTGTCGCAGGCCAAGAACCATCCATAAATTGCCCCTGTATGACAAGGGGCAGTATGTGAAAGTATGCCTCGAGTCAACGGAGAGGAGCCGTGAATGTGTGGTCACTGTGTGCCAGTGTGTGGTCTGAGCAAGTTCCGGGATTTTCCTCGCTTCGAATGTAGTCACGTGACTCCATGTGGACCGCTTGCGATAACAGTACTATCCCTCCCCCCCTACCGGATCACCCCCCCTTCCGGATCACCCCAAATTTCTCACCCATTTCTCGCTCAATCACCACAAAATTTCGCCTACAGTATCCAGTACCATGTATTATCATATTCCATAAAAAAATTTGGTAGAAATCGTAGTGTGTAGCGAAATAAAAAACAGCGTGTTTGTCACGCTTGCCGACTGATGCCGTATCGGAGTTTACAATGTTACAAAAATGGCAAGCTCCGGAATCTCGCGAGTCGCGGGATCTAAATCAAATTATGACATAAATGGTAAGTAGCGATTCCCATATTTATATCTTATCAGTACTGTACTGTACCGCGCAGTACATGTCAGGTGTCACAACACTAGAGTTAGTGCGTCGCGTTGATACACAATGCCACCCGTGAGAGTTGCCACACATCGAGGAGAGAAACTTTCAGACAGCCTCAATTATGAAGCACGGATTAATGAAGCATTACAAGACATTAGTGATAAAAAATATGAATCAATCCGAGAGGCTGCAAAGATGACCGGGGTAAGCTGACTTAAATACATGATTGCCATGCTTAAATGAGTGCTTTAGATACCATTTTCGACCCTTCGAGGCCGCACTCAGGGTCGGCAGAGCCGGAGCGCTGCAATGGTCAAATTGCAACGGCTCACCCCAGAAGAAGAGGGTGTCCTGGTCCAATGGTGCATGAAGGAGGCAGCAAAGGCCACGCCTTTTTCAAGGAGCGACATTCTAGCAAAAGCAGCTGAGATCTGCGGAAAAGAACTTGGGGATAGATGGCTCGATAAGTTCTTAAACCGGCATCCCGAGATCACCGCTTCCAAACCTGCGAAACTTGACCCCAAGCGTGCAAAGAACTTCAATGAAACGACAGTCAATAGATATTTTGACCAGTTGAAAGATCTCCACGCAAGCATCCCTGGTGGTATACCCCCTGAGCATATCTGGAACATGGATGAGAAGGGGATCCAGATGGGCGGAGGTCGGAAGAACTCTGGCAAGAAGTACTACTTCTCAAAGACCCAGAAAGCCAAGTACAAACTCAAGAGCGATAACCTCGAGTTGGTAACAGTCCTGGAATGCGTTTCCGCAGCTGGGGGGGTCGTTGCTCCATCCTTCTGTCTCAAGAATGGCAAGATACCGGATCTGCACAAGCACCTGAGCGTTGATCAGGTTGGAAGGTGCGCAACCACGCTACCTTGTATCTCTGAATCGATCCTGATGACAATCAATTAATATTTAGCATATACCTTTCTGAATCGGGATGGACAGATACGTACAATTGTGTACAGTGGATTCAAAAGGTTTTCTTCCCAGCTGCGAAGGCATGCCGCATAGACGAGACAAAGCCCATCCTCCTTGTAATGGATGGGCACAATACCCATGAAAGCGCAGACATCCAGCGTGCAATTTACGAGATCCTGGAGAAAGAAGACATCGAGATCATTATCCTCTGCCTCCCTTCCAAGACGACCCATATGTTGCAGCCACTAGATGTGCTGGTCTTCGGACAGGTAGATCGGATGTGGAATAAAGTCTGTGAAGAAGCTGTACAGAAAGGAATTCACATCAATCGGCAGACCATAATCCCTGCATATGTCCAGGGTACCCGAGAAGCGTTCACCAAGGATCTTATTGCCAAGGCGTTCCGGAAGTCAGGCCTCTATCCAGTGAATCCAGAGGTCATTACCCCAGAAGACTACGCACCAGCCCAGGCGTCGTCTATTTCCCCACATGTCCCTGATTCATGCCCAATCGACTTCCCATCATCAGATCCAGTAGAGCCAACAGATAGCGAGTGGTACCCAGAATCCGATGCCGAGTCCGAAGCCAGCAAATCCACAATTATTTGGACTGAAGACGAAGCGCATATTTGGACCGAAGATGAAGCGCAGGAACTGTCAGAACCTGAAGTGTTTGACTCACCAGCTCGCCAATGTGACCCGGACGAGATCGATCCGGACAATCCGGAGTGCAGCCCGAGTCAGCCAATTCCCAAGTTAATGGCTGCGTTGGCCAAGCTAGAAACAGAGGTGATCCATATGACGCGATCCACAACCGCGAGCCTCAAACTTAGCGAGATCAAACCTCTGAAGATCGTCTCTCCTCATGAAGATCGCAAGCTGTCCAAAGATGGACTCCTATCCGAGTTGCAATCAGTCAGAAAGCAGCTCTTTTTCACTCACCAAGCCTTAGGTCGGGCCCTTGGCCAGCTTAGTGCAGCAAATGCACATTGCACGCTGCTCCACCACGAACTTGGGAATGTCAGGGTAAAACTAGAAAACACGGCAAAGAGAAAGGAACGCCGCGGCGTATCAGCGAAGAACGGCTCACGATTCATAACATCGAGGAACCTCCATGAAACGTTCATCAAAGAGGAAGAAGAGCGAAAGGAACGCGAGCGCATAGCATCTGAGAAACAGAAGATCAAACAAACTGAGAACATTCAGCACGAGCATCAGGTTATGCAAGATTCCTTACATCGATCATTTACCGGAAGGCTGTCATCCTACAAAAAGAATGACCTCTGGGCTCTCGCGATCTCACTTTCTATAGACGATAAGGGTACAAATTCGGATCTATTGTCCCGGATCAATGCCCACTTCAATCAGCACCCCGACCTTCGAGGTAACCCAAGATATTCAAGCTTATCAATCGGATCTACTGCCAGTGGTGCCAGCATCTCTCAAACAAATCCTATTGCAATTCCCCCCGATCATCACCCACAACTTCCGAACACAATCGCATCTTCAAGCTCGTATCACATCCAGCCGCCCAATGCTTATCATACCTTTCAAACGGCAGGCTTTGGTAATTATTCCAATAATCTTCTCCCGAATGGATCAAATCTTGGATCAAATACATCACCTTACTACTATACCAACTTTTAAATCACTCATTTAGCTACCCATTCACCATCATTTCGAGATCTATTACTATCATTATCTAGCTATATAATAACAATTGCGCGTACATAATCAATCTTAGCGCTCCCGCTCGTCTGACAGAACAGCCGACCGGAGTCTGAAATATGGCGTGTGACATTGCGTGACTGATCCGGAAGGGGGGGTGATCCGGTAGGGGGGGAGGGATAGTACAGTATTTCATTAGCTTCATTCGTTGACTACTGTACTAATACAGTAGTCTGCGGGCGTCGGTTATCTCGTACACCATAACAGCAACATACAGTACATATCGATTTCTAAACAGGCGCGGCAACAATCCAAGCTATTTTTTCCACAGGCCTTCTTCTGATGCCAATCCCCACGCTTTGACGTGCAGCTGCTCGTCAGTGCAGACATAAGGATTAAACTCGTTCGTCTGGAGGGTTGAATCATGTTCGCGCGTGGTGTGAATGGCCACATGCATTCGGGTGGGTGGGATGACTCCGGAAAGCACGTTGACCATCGGGAACGAGCGACCACTACTCGGAACACCGTCGGCCCTGAATAGGCATCAGCCACGTGAGTGGGAAGAACAAAGTCAAGTGAGGAGGCCGTACATCTCAGAAGAAAAGTTTATCAGAGAGCGATACATTCGCGTTGCAGCGATGACCAATACTATCAGAGCCGGGAGCTGAAACATCTATGTTGCAGGATGTATGAGAAACTGGTATTGTTCTCCACTCACGGAAAGGGAATAACGTACGGCGGTAAGAGCATCTTGAATTTCGAGTAGAGGTGAGCCAAGTCAACTTTCTCATCAGTAAAGTGAGTGAAAGCAAATACCATTCAGGTTCAACATAAGGAACACCTGCAACACCAAATAGATATGATCAAAAAAGAGAGGCGTCGAGGGCCTAGTAGAGTGCTGACCGTTGGCGGGACCTCAGCAACAGCAGCAAGTAAAAACCAAATGACCCCCTGTTCAACGGAACAACATCAGCGAATGGAAGGAAGAAATGTGTCACCATCTACCTGTTTCCATAGAAAGTCCCCCAGACTGAACATGCCCCCGCCTTGCAGGCGTAGGTGACGCAGGCCAGCGAGCATCATAAGGAGTAACATAGTGTCGGTAGCGAGCATAGCAATGAGACTCAGTTTGGTAATGTCGGAGTTGGATGGCCTACAACTTTCCTCAGGTGTCCATACGGAACGGATCTGGGGACAGATCAGTCCCAACAGTCATGACGTAGCTAGATTCCATTATTTACCCGCACGGCGCCTGACACCAAAACAAGCGCGTATGAGATCTCGGGTCCACCTGCCAGTGCAAAGGAAGAGACCTACCTTGGATGAGGAATCCAACGTCTGTTATCCATACGGTGGTGGCAAGCGCCAGAATGATCCTATTTCTTTTCCAAATGGCGACACTGGTGCTACCATCAGTCCTTTCTTTCCAAAGACGAACCTAGTGAGGGAGTGCAGGACTGGACGTACACGCGAAGCATCAACAATAGTGATGCGCAGGCCAACGCAAAGTAGCCGAAAATCTAGAAGGAGAAGAGACAGAGCACAGTAGTCAGCAATTAGGATTCTTTAAATGGAGGAAGTGCGTCAAAAAGGATGCTTACGAATTCAAAACTGATCCACAGCTTGAGATGGTCGATCATCATGAGGCAGTCCAATTCATGGGCACTGCACGTACCTGACAGTTGATTGGCGTATAGACGTCAAGTGCGACGATCTCGAGGATCACTGCCATCAAGGTAGCTATTCGCGTCAGGGAATAAATCTAGAGAAGGTGAAAGGTCAGTGCTAGGCATCTGAGGAAATTTCAAAGAGACCCCGTCAGCACGGACCCATATTGTCCAACGGTAGGGACGACTCCCTCTGATGACACTCCACTCGAAACCCATAGTGGTGAAGAATTCCCAACTGAAAAGCAGAAGGTTGAGGTGAGATGATAGAACCTGAAGCGAAATGCTCGGGGCAGACAACACACAGGAAGATGCCATCAAAAGCATGCCAGAGCTTCACCGCTGCCACTGTTGAGATATAGGTTTAGTTGGAATTCTAAAACGTAGAGCAAGGTCGCACGAGGATACGCACACATTTCCTGCGCGATCACGTCGGGATCTTGAAAATTTACCATTCTTGCAGGCAAGCTGAAGGTCGAAGGGAACTCGGAGCTGGTTACGGTCTGTTAGTGAATCAGCAGCGAACGATCGACAATATATAGCTAGCAGAAGCCGAATAGTATTCATGTTGCAGATGAGGCTGTGATATGTGGAAGCGCGGTATGAGTCGCATGACGATTGATTATGGTGTTGCGCGTCCGAACCTCAACTTTGGCTGATTCGGAGGTTTCCAGCGACAACTGACGAGCACCCTGAATGTGAACCTTAAGTGATCACTATCTACCAAAGCTATCGAATTATACAACAACCTCAACATCGAAAGAAGAAATGGTGTATTACGTCCATCATGCTAATGCCAGTGTGATGAAAGGTACCTCGGGTGGGGGTGAGGCTTTCAGTTGCGGCGCATCAGTGGCTGCCTCATTCACTTGGCATACAGCCATTTGGTACCTGTCCTTGTTGACGACCACCTTGCGCCCTCCAACCAGGAATCCTCTTACCGCCCCCACCCTAGTAGTAACCAGTAATAGTAGTATTGTACGACTTTCGTCTTGGGTAAACACTGATTGGGGCCATTATCGTTGTTGAAAAGGTTGATGAATCCAGAAAGATTGGACCAATCAATCGTCTCGCACCGGACAGGCCTTCGACTTGGCAGCGTGTCTATTGTGGCCAGTCGACGGACGCTGCATCTCGTTGCGGTCTTACACCGTGACTGGCATTGACAGCAGAGTCGCTCATGCTGTACTAATAGTAGAGATTGAGGGCACTCAGTAGCATGATGGCCGCAGCGCACGTTTCCTGACACGGGCTGGCTGTCCTCCACCCTAGTCTAAAATTGTGACAGGCTTTTGCAATTACAAAGAGCCAGATAAATGCCTTTATTGAGACAGTAGATCGCACCAGCCTTAGAGAAAGTATTTCATGAAACGAGCTAGCCGCCCCTCCCTTTCACGACCTCAGGAGGCCACTGGGTGCCGTTCCATCGAGTCGATCACAGCCCAACGAACACGGGCGATCTGCCAGAAGTTCCTCTGCCCATTCCGTTCACACTCCGAGCGCACGCGCACGCCGCATTAGGAAATCGTTGACGGGATAGCGCGCAGCGTGCTCGAGTATCGTACGTTGTTGCCAGCCAATTCCCCCCCTTTCGCGAGTGCTGGGCTGTGAGACCGGTGTTGGAGGGTCGGTGCTGTCTCGAGGATGTAGTGGTTGGGGATGAACGTCCGCTACGTTTCTCACACTGTCACCCTGACCCCGCTGTCCCTAATCCCCATTCCACCGGGAGGCTGACCAGCTGACAGGTTTGGACTCTGGCCGTTCGTACACGTCAAGGCGGTTGCGGTGGTGCAGCACGGCAGCTTGGCGAAAGATACGTGAGAGGGTGAGAAAGAGGATGACTGGGTGGGCTTCGAGTGCTGCGAGTACGGTGAATGTCCTGAATGGGGAAACGTGTTTCGCGCGCAGGGATGCCGAGAATTTGAGGGGTTATATAGATGAACTCGGATATGCGGCAGTGCTACGTCCGAATCGATATGGGAAAATGGAGCACATGGAGATGGTGTATGTAATCATTGAATGCTTGACGCGTGAAAAGCACTTTGGACCTTTAGAAGGAACACTGGCGGTCGACGCTATCAGAAACAAGAAAACAGTCAGACGAGATGCAAGACGTACTTGTGTTGGGCGCAGTTCTATTCCCTGCCACATCAAGGACTTAGACATGTCGTACTGTGAATCTCTAGGGTTGTAAGGTGATGCTTCAAACGTTGGAGGGTCGGGCGTTGCCTCGAGGATGTGGTGGTTGGGGATGAAGCCGCGATTTGTCTGTGCTTATCTCAGCGTCGGTAACGTACAATGTCCGCCACACTTCCCACGCTGTCATCCTGTCCCCAATCCCCATTCCAACGTTGGAGATGCACCCTGAACACCCACCTCGAACCTACTATCTATAGCCAAAATCGTCCTTGATTTCCTCAATTCCACTTTGTCTGCTTGGCATATCCAGGCGTCTACCAGTTGCTCTTCAGTGTGTCCAATCTGAGTCACCGGGGCCCTTTTTCGTCGCAGGCCAAGAACCACCCATATAATGACAAGGTATAGTATGCGAAAGTATGCCTCGAGTCAACGGAGCGGAGCCGTGAATGTGTGTATGGCCTGAGTACTGCAAGTTACGGGATTTTCCTCAGTCGCGTGGCCCGAATATGGACCGCTTGCGATGGAAACAGTACAGTACTTCATTAGCTTCATTCGTTGACTAAGTACAGTAGCCTGGGGGCGTCGGTTATCTCGTACACCATAACAGATATATACAGTACATATCGATTTCTAAACAGGCGCGTGAACAATCGAAGTTATTTTTTCCACGTCACTCTCAAGGCCTCCTTCTGATGCCAATCCCCAAGCATTGACATGCAGGTGCTCATCAGTGCAGACGTATGGATTAAACTGGTTCGTCTGTGACATGGGATCATGTTCGCGCGTGGTGTGAATGGCTACATGCATTCGAGTGGGTGCAATGATCCCGGAATGTACGTTGACCCTCGGGAACGAGCGACCACTACTTGGAACACCGTCAGCCCTGAATATGTATCAGCTACGTGAGTGGGAAGAACAAAGTCAACTCAGAGGCCGTACATCTCAGAGGAAAAGTTTATCAGAGAGCGATACATTCGCGTGGAAGCGATGACCAATACTATCAGAGCCGGGATCTGAAACATCTATGTTGCGGGGTGTATGAGAACCAGGCATCGTTCTCTACTCAGGGAAAAGGAAGAACGTACACCGTTAAGAGCAGCTTGATTTTCAAGTAGAAGTGAGCCAAGTCAACTTTCTCATCAGTGAAGAGTGAAAGCAAATACCATTCAGGTTCAAGATAAGGAGCACCTGCAACACAAATAGAAAGGATCAAAAGGGAGAAGTGTCGAAGGCCTCGTTGAAAGCTGACCGTTGGCGGGACCTCAGCAACAGCGGCAAGTAAAAACCAAATGACCCCCTGTTCAACGGATCAACATCAGCAAATGGAAGGAAAGGAAATGTGTCACCACCTACCTGTTTCCATAGAAAGTCCCCCAGACTGAACATGCCCCCGCCTTGCAGGCGTAGACGAAGCAGGCCAGCGAGCATCACAAGGAGTAAAATAGTGTCGGTAGCGAGCGTGGCAATGGCATTCAGTTTGGTGGTGTCGGAGTTGGATAGATCACAACGTCGTTCCTCAGGTATCCATACGGAACGGATCTGGGGAGGACAGATCAGCCCCAACGATCATGACGTAGCTAGATTCCATTATTTACCCGCACGACTCCTGACGCCAAAACAAGCGAATATGAGATATCGGGTCCACCTGCCAGTGCAGAGAAGAGATCTACCTTGGATGAAGATTGCAACGTCTGTTATCCATACTGTGGTGGCAAGCACCAGAATGATCTTATTTCTTTTCCAAATGGCGACGCTGGTGCTACCATCAGTCCTTTCTTTCCAAAGACGAACCTAGTGAGGGAGTGGAGGACTGGACGTACACACGAAGCATCAACAATAGTGATGCACCAGCCAACGCAAAATAGCTGAAAAGCTAGAAGAAGAGACAGTGCACAGTAGTCAGCAATTAGGATTCTTTAAATGCAAGAAAAGGATGCTTACGAGTTGAAAAATGACCCACAGCTTGAGATGGTCGGTCATCACGAAGCAGCCCAATTCATGGGCACTGGACGTACCTGACAGTTGATTGGCGTATAGACGTCAAATCCGATGATGTTGAGGATCACTGCCATCAAGGTAGCTATCCGCGTCAGGGAATAAATCTAGAGAAGGTGAAAGGTCAGTCGTAGGCGTCTGAAGAAATTTCAAAGTGACCCCGTCAGCACGGACCCATATTGTCCAACGGTAGGGACGATTCCCTCTGATGACATCCCACTCGAAGTTCAGAGTGGTGAAGAATTCCCAACTGAGAAGGGGAAGATTGAGTTAGCATGATAGAACCTGTAGCGAAATGCTGAAAGGAGGCAGACAACACACAGGAAGATGCCATGAAAAGCATGCCAGAGCTTCACCACTGCCCCTGTTGAAATATGGGTTTAGTTAGAATTCTAAACGTAGAGCAAAAGGCCGCGCGAGGATACGCACACAATTCCTGCACAATCACGTTGGGATCTTGATAATTTACCATTCTTGCAGGCAAGCTTAAGATGGAAGGGGACTCGGGGCCAGTCACGGTCTGCTAGTGAATCAGCAGCGAACCATCGATAATATATAGCTAGCAGAAGCCGAATCATATGCATGTTACAGATGAGGCTGTGATATGAGGAAGTGCGGCATGAGTCGCATGGCCATCCATTGATTATGGCCCGGGTGATGTGTTGTGCCTCCGAACTTAAATTTGGCTGATTCGGAGGTTTCCAGCGACAGCGCCCTAACTCCGCTGAGAAATGTGATCCTTAAGTGGGTACTATCTATTAAAGCTATCAAAGTATAGTACAACCTCATCATTGAAAGAAGAACTGGGGTATCAGTGTCCATGACGCTGATGATGCCATTTGGGATGAATGGTTCCTCCGGGCGGCGCTGGGTCGACGTCGCTCTAGTTTCCATGGCTCTGGGTGAAGTGCATACTGTGACCGAGACTGAAATTGCTTTTCTTTGTGTTGCGGATACTGCGCTGTCAGTGCTGCTTGAGTGGGTACGATGCCAGACAGGTAGAGCGCCGTCAGATCCTGAGACACGGATAACGGCAACGCCAGACTTTCCGGGAGGTGTTGAGAGGGCATAAATGAGGCTTTCAGTTGCGGCGCATCAGTGGCTGCCTCATATACTGGCATACAGCCATTTAGCGCCCCTCTCCCTGTTGACAATCACCATGCGCCCTCCAACCAGGAATCGTCTTACCGCCCCCACCCTATGTCGCTACCTGAAACCCTCTCCGATGGAGCCGTGAATGAGTATAATAAGAAAGCCAACGGAAATACTACACGAAGCGGATCCTTTACTAGTCAAACTCGGGTCTTGACTTGTGAAATAAGACTACTTGTCAGTGTCTAGCGTCTGAGTCTGAATTTTCCGCGGGACTACTTACTGTAATCAAAATTTTTGTCTGAGTAGTTTAACCAGTAATAGTTGTATGGTACGACAGGGAGTGTGTATTTGACGCCATCGTTGTTGTTGAAAAGGTTGATGAATCCCGAAAACGGACCACAAGATTGGACCAATCAATCGTCTCACACCGGGCCGGTCAACTGACGCTGCATCACGTTGCGGTCTTACATAGACAGTGGGGTAGCTCATGCTATACTAGAGGTTGAGGGCTTTCAGCAGCGTGATGGCCGCGGCGCACGTTTTCCTGACGCGGGCTGGCTGTACTCCACCCTAGACTAAAATTGTGACCGGCTTTTGCAATTAGTACAAAGAGCCAGATAAATTCGGGCTTGAGGCCCCCATCAAAGGTAGTAATACTATATGTCATCGTGTGTGAATATCTGGAAAAAAAATGTCTCTATTCTCACCAGTATGAGACAGTACATCACACCAGTCTTACGCTGTAACTTATAATATTGAGAAAGTATGTCATGCAGCGAGCTAGCCGTCCCTCCCCTTCACGACTTCAGGAGGGCACTGGCACCCGTCCCACTGGGATGCCATTGCATCAAGTCGATTACAGCCCAACGAACACGGGCGATCCGCCAGAGAAGTTCCTCTGCCCATTCCATCACAACAAGGACACCGAGGAACACAGCATAGCCTACCCGAGCTATCCAACTCTCCGGCGTAAGCGGATGCGGGTTCTTCCCACCTCCAACATCCTGTTCATGCCTACGCGCAGCGTCAGGTAGTAGCCTGAGCAGGCGCGTAGGCCAAGTAGCACCACCTGATTCGCACATCGAACACTTCGCGAAACAACGCTTCATCCGATGTCAAAAATTCGCGTACCTCGCCCGTCGCGTGATGGGCCGTCGGACCCACCCCAGCGCAGTGCTGTCGGCCAGTCCCCGGTGAGAATGAACAGCGTAAAAAAAGAGAGAAGAGGTACGAGATGACCAACACCCTAAGTTTCCCATCTGCTCGGTCTGTACCGGCGCCGAAATGCTGCACATGTGGGGACAGATCACCCGGCCGGGGCCTGATGCACACCCCGAACGCATGCGCACGCCGGGAAAGGAAGACGTTGACGAAATGGCGCACAGCGCGCTCGAGTATCGTGGTGCTAGCCAATTCCCTCCACCTTTCCCGAGTGCTGGGCTGTGAGATGGGGAGGCTGCAGCTTGGCGAAGGATACGTGGGAGGGTGAGAAAGAGGATGACTGAGTGGGCCACGAGTGCTGCGAGCACGGTGAGTGTCCTGACTGGGGCAACGTGTTTCGCGCGCAGGGATTTGAGGGCGCCTGTTGGGTTGTACAGATGGACTCGGATATGCGGCAGTTTTACGTCCGAATCTATGGGAATAGGGACGTGAATGGAGATGGTGTATGTGCCGAGGCGATCATTGAGTGCTTGAGGCGTGAAAAACACTTGGGACTTTCGGTCGAAGATATCGGAAACACGAAGAAATGCTGTCAGACGAGATGCAGGACGTACTTGTGTTGGGCGCGGCGGTGCTATTCCCTCCCACATCAAGGACTTGGACATGTCGTTCGCCAAAAAGTACGTGTGGATCTGTAGGGTCGTAAGGTGATGCTTCAAACGTTGGAGATGCACCTCGAACCTACTATCCATAGCCAAAATCATTTCCTCAATTCCACATAGGCGGCTTGGAATAGTGGGCATATCCAGGCGTCTACCATTTGGTCTTCAGTGTGTCCAATCCGAGTCACCAGGGCTCTTTTTCGTTGCAGGCCAATGACCATCCAAAATGCCCCTGTATAACAAGAAAATATGCCTCGAGTCAATGGAGAGGAGCCGTGAATGTATGGCCATTGTGTGGTCTGAGCGAGTTTAAGGGATTTTCCTCGCTTCAACGGTAGTCGCGTGACTCGCATATCGACGGGAACAGTACAGTACTAGAAATGCCAACGTCGTTGGCCTTAACCTTGCTTGCGGGTGCTTTCATCACCTCACACCACCACGACGGTTCAACACTGCGTTTGAACCGATCGCGGGGCTATGAACGCCATGGCGGCGGCGAAACACACCCCATGCGGTGTTTTTTAACTTGAATATACATACCCAAACTCTAAAGCTCAGTCATCACAGGCCTCACATATTGAGGGTGCTTGGGTAGTGGACCATTGTTGCTGTTCGATGCCATGGGCATGCACCTCGGCCTCCCATCGCACAACTTTCTCTCGATCGAGTTCTCGATGCAAGCTAAGGACATCTTCACATGCCAAGTGGAGCTGCCAACAACCGGTTTCTCTCGCGTTCGGTAGACTCTACCTCATGCGCGTGCTCACATTCGCTCAATGCTAGAAGGGTCTGTGCGTTCATCTTGATGTGTTGAAGGACAGGTGGTAGTCCACCGTGCGTGAGGGTGTGTCACAGGTTCAAGTTGTTGCTGTTTTATGGGGACGGTGTCGGCGGGGAAAAGATAAAAAATAAAAAAAGCGGTCTTAGCACTTCCCATATCACGATAGGGATGAAAAAAGACGGTCTGTACCTAGGTCACAACCGACGCTTCGCGCGCCAACCTGGTGATTCCCTTGTCCTCCTTCCTGCGGCGGTGACTATTAAGCGTGAGTCCCCAGACAGAGGCTCCTTCTCACCTTTGGTATCGTCCATCGTTACTTTTGCACGTTTACGTGGCGCCTTTGCGGACGCATTCTTGTCCTTTGATACCCGGGCCCCCACTTTCCTCAATTCGGGCTCGGATGCGCATCTTCGGAGAAGGTCAGCGAGGGGTCGGCCACGACACTTGCGAAAAAACTGAAAAAATGCTTCTTGGATGCATCATCTCTTGCCTTGGCTTTAGCCCGATCGGCGTGTCTTCTGCTGTGGCAGCGATTCGTCCTCCCGGCTGTTTGCTTATGTATCCACACGTTTTGCGCAAATCTTCGTCAAAGGTTCATCGGAATCATCAGAGTCACTATCCTCTAGTTCACCAGCCGCATGCAGAAGGGTTTTTGCTGTTCCCAGAGCTGGCCTCGTCCCGTTAGTATTGGATCGTTCATTCCGTGGGGCTGCGGTGGTCCAGATCGTTCTATTGTCAATCGAATTCTTAGGAGCTGTCGGAAGCTCCTGAACGGGGCTTGTCGGAAGAGCTATGGAGAGCAAAAGTCACGTGAAGTTTTGATGGTTCCTGCAACGGTCGAATATCGCCCGCACTTAACCTTGCATTGCACAAGCAAGGTACAAGCAAGGTAATTGGGAAAATTTTCGAAGGAGAATATGGAGCCGAAATGAGGCGGTAGGTGAGATGAAGGAGAAGCGACTCGGAGATGGAATTGGTGGAACGTGAAACATCTCTGTGAGTTTAGCGACTCAAAAATGGGTGAGTTTTATGGGAGAACTTGAACTGGGGTTGGCAACGACTTGATATTGGACATCGGCTGATGGGCAAATGAAGACCAACTCATTTATTAAATAAGTGGGCAATGAGATTAGCCACGCCGCCGGTCAGCAGCCGCAGCCGCCACTGCAGTGGCAGCAGGCGACGCACCACTGCTGCATTCTCAGCACTTGTTACTATAGCTATATTACCGTAGTAGGGTACATCATGATTAGGACATTACACTCTTGCAATTTGCATAAAAGCGTTGCTCCTCCAGCCTGAGGTGACCTTCATTTCGTGCAAGCTGACCTCCTTTCTTTTTCCTTCCTAGGTGTGTACTATGTTTTCCATCGCCATCATCACCGCTTCCAGTTGCATCTTTCTAAGGTATATGATATTTCAGCCACCAGGTAGCAGGTCCCTCCCCCTGTTCATTTTCCTTCAAGCGTACCCAACAAGCTGGTCCTCTAAAGCGACTGTCATTTTACCCCACTGCAATAACAAAAATGCTGTTCTTCAAATTCTTGGCTGCTCTCTCTGCTGCTCTTCTCCAAGTTGCTCCCGCTGCTTCGGCTGTGCTGGTCCGTGAAGTACCTGGCGGACCTGATTTACCACCTCTCAGCGTCACCAATGATCCCCATAGCATATTCCCTGGTACCTTGTTAAAGCTCTCGTCGCCTGTCCTCGATGGCAAGAATGACACCTCCGTAAGCCCGATTTTTGCCTTGTCTTCACACTA
Organism: Lactifluus pinguis; assembly: GCA_003313945.1. NCBI lineage: Eukaryota > Fungi > Basidiomycota > Agaricomycetes > Russulales > Russulaceae > Lactifluus > Lactifluus pinguis. The sequence continues at coordinate 32,339 of QLPA01001671.1, forward strand.
CAATCGACGTGTTTCTAACACATGCACAACCCCCCCGTGTCTACAGGATTTCTGCTGCCAACTGTCGGGCAATGTCATTCCCAACTCTAACACAGTCACCTTACCGATCTATGAATGCACCCTTCCAATGGGTTTAATCGATAAGCCACTGGCAGTGGTCGTCTTCATCACGTCCTGCACAGCAGAATCACTGGTCCGGGGTCAGCGCCTCGCTGGGCCAGCTAGCATAAATGTCACCCACTGGCAAGGCGGGCCTCCCCCGCAGACGACGCAGAGCAACTTGTCCCGTTCTTGCAGCTCGGGGGTGTCGAGTCCGGCTGCTAGATCCACTGACTCGGATGCTGACTCGGATGATGACTCGGATGATGACTCGGATGCAGATGCATACAGCCAAGGTACACCCTCGCCTTCTACATATAAGTTACACCCACTGATCCAGCCGCGATCGACCAAGGCACATCCTCGCCTTCTACCCCAGCCCTCATCATATTGACAGCGCAGAGTAGCTTACTCCCCTCTAGCAGCTCGGGGGTACCGGACTCGGCAGCTACATCCACTGATGCAACGACGACCAGCCAAGCCACACCCTCACTTTCTTTTACATCTACCCCAACCCCCATTACATCCTCTAGCAGCTCGGCACCTTCTACCTCAACACGGCCACATTGCTACGTCTTGAAAGGAATTTGTCTTGTGCCGTGGAAACGGGAGGCCAGAGGAGCCAGATGAAGGACCCGCCATCGTCATAGGCACCCCGATGGTAACACGGTGAGGACCAGTGATGCTCCCCATTGGGGGCGATCGCCCTGATTCGCCCAAGCCGGTTTACTATAATCTCTTGCTCTTCTAATCAACTCACATCTTTCAAATTAGTCTTGTAATTAGTATCGAGGCGCCGCGTCGAGTTTCCAAGACCTGAATATCGGATCGAGTGCGCCTGGTCACCATACCGAGGCTCGGGCGTTTTGGCTTTTTCTCGATCTCATACCAACGTTTATTGACTTGATACTATGAACACTACATATAAAAATTTCAGTTGTATGGCCATTGTCGAGCCCACAACAACACCAGTCCTCCGGAGTGCCCGAATCACAGTCAGAACTCGTTACGAAAGCAGTTTGGCGGAGAAGACGCTCAAAACGGAATTGACATATTTTCTGTGACATTTTCTTAACTAGAAGTTCCGACGATATCAACATGGACCTTGCTCGTAACAGAGGGGAACATGTACTAGAACACATGATGAGGCAAATGTGCAAATTAGTTGCGCCACCAATCTCGACTCGATTGGATCCAATTTCAAATATCTAACCCAATCACGAACCAGAATTTCAGCAAGGCACACCAATAGCAAAGCTAGATTTTTGCGAGGTCGTGGTAAAACTAGAAATGCCAAATTGCCAACAGTGTCAACATTGACCTTGCTTGTAGGCAGGTCACATGAAAATGGGTAACCGATTAACTATATTTCCATTAAATGAAAAAGTTCAATGGAGGCCTGCCAACTTGATGGACCCACACACACTATCGACACTGATCTGAAGGGGTCAAACGTAAATCCATTTTAATATTTGTACCTGGTCAGTTTTGTTTTTGCATCGACAAAATGATGTGAACAGCAAACAACATTAAAATGATTCTTTCTCAAACTAGGCACACAAAACATGTCTAGTACACATCCACGAAAACAGTAACTTAAAACTTTACAATACCTGCATCTAAAGAAATTGTTTGAATCACTAAAAAAATACTTTGTAGTCTTAGTAGTATGCAGTCATCATGCATGCACTGTATGAGTATATCGCGCAGAGAGCCAATTATGTCAATTTGAGACAATTGTCATATTGTAAGTGTTGTCATATCGATTACGACGGCCGTAATTGCGATTACGGCCATGTCACGAGCCCCATTGATCAACCGCGACATGAACGCGCCGACGCGAGCCATGAGGACGACAGATGAATCGCGTGAACATTCGATTGGGGCGTGTCTCAGTTTGATCCCACTATGTGAATGCTGACTCTTTTGTTTTATTTCTGAGGTTCGTTTGTACGATACAAAACAGGCCGAAGCGTTCGTTACCGCATCGCCTGACACTCCCCGTTTTTATCACCTGTTCATTATTTCGTTTCAAAACAAGCGCAGCCACGCGCAACGTCTTCAAAAGGACGTTTTTAGTTCCTCTCGTGATGTGCATGTGCTTTTGATTTCTCGAGTGTTTTTCGCGTTTGGCTTCTGTTCAGCTTGTGATTCTTTTTCTTTTTCATTCTCACTTTTAAAATAGTACAAAATCAAATAGCTTACTTGTATTAAATACGAGCCAAAGTGCTCTGAATCAATGTAACGAGTTGACCCCCCGTTCCCTCGTGTGATCCTCTCGCGTTTGCCCCGTTTCCTTTTCGCATTCACTCTTGCCTCTCACCCATAACCCGCGTCAGTAAGCATATCAAATTATATATCAAATAATAAATAACAAATTCCTATTGGAGACACAATCCCGTAAAAACCACCAATCAGAAGACAAATCGGAAATGATCCAGACCAATAGAAATCACTGAATCTGCAAGGCACATGGTCAATTTTCGACCGCATTGATACCTTGCAAGTAAGGTAACAAGCAAGGTAACTTCATTTGGCTTCATTGATTGACTACTGTACTAGTACCGTAGTCTGGGCACGTCGGTTGTCTCGTACACTATAACAGCAACATACATACAGTACATATCAATTTCTACTAAACTGGTGTGTCAACAATCAAAGTTATTTTTTCTACGTCGCTTCCTAGGCCTCCTTCTGTTGCCAATCCCCAAGCATTGACGTGCAGGTGTTCATCAGTGCAGACGTAAGGATTAAAATGGTTCGTCTGACATTGAATCATGTTCGCGCATGTGAATGGCTACATGCACTCGAGTGGGTGGGATGACCCCGGGATGCACGTTGACCTTCGGGAACGAGCGACCACTACTTGGAACCCCGTCAGCCCTGAATAGCCATCAGCCACGTGAGTGGGAAGAACAAAGTCAAGTCAGAAGGCCGTACATATCAGAGGAAAAGTTCATCAGAGAGCGATACATTCGCGTGGAAGCGATGACCAATACTATCAGAGCCGGGATCTGAAATATCTATGTTGCGGGGGTGTATGAGAAACAGGCATCGTTCTCCACTCACGGAAAAGGAAGAACGTACAGCGTTAAGAGCATCTTGAATTTCAAGTAGAAGTGAGCCAGGTCAACTTTCTCATCAGTAAAGTGAGTGAAAGCAAATACCATTCAGGTTCAAGATAAGGAACACCTGCAATACAAAATAGATAAGATCAAGAAAGAGAAGCGCCGAAGGCCTAGTAGAATGCTGACCGTTGGCGGGACTTCAGCAACAGCAGCAATTAAAAACCAAATGAGCCCCTTCAACGGAACAACTTGAACATCAGCGAATGGAAAAAGGAAATGTGTCACCACCTACCTGTTTCCATAGAAAGTCCCCCAGACTGAACATGCCCCCGCCTTGCAGGCGTAGATGAAGCAGGCCAGCGAGCATCATGACGAGTAACATAGTGTCGGTAGCAAGCGTGGAAATGAGATTCAGTTTGGCGGTGTCGGAGTTGGATGAATTACAAGTTTGTTCCTCAGGTATCCATACGGAACGGATCTGGGGGCAGATCAGGTCCAACGATCATAACGTAGCTAGATTCCATTATTCACCCGCACGACTCCTGACACCAAAACAAGCGAATATGAGATCTCGGGTCCAACCTGCCAGTGCAAAGGAAGAGACCTACCTTGGATGAGGAATGCAACGTTTGTTATCCATACGGTAGTGGAAAGCGCCAGAATGATCTTATTTCTTTTCCAAATGGCGACGCTGGTGCTACCATAAGTCCATTCTTTCCAAAGACGAACCTAGTGAGGGAGTGGAAGTCTGGACGTACACGCGCAGCATCAACAATAGTGATGCGCAGGCCAACGAAAAATAGGCGAAAATCTAAAAGAGACAGAGCACAGTAGTCATCAGTTAGGATCCTTTAAATGGAGGAAGTGAATCGAAAAGGATGCTTACGAGTCCAAAAATGATCCACAGCTTGAGATGGTCGGTCATCACGAGGCGTCCAATTCACGGGCACTGGACGTACCTGACAGTCAATTGGCGTATATACGTCAAATCCGACGATGTCGAGGATCACCGTCATCAAGGTAGTTATTCGTGTCAAGGAATAAATCTAGAGAAAGTGAAGGGTCAGTTGTAGGCGTCTGAGGAAATTTCAAAGAGACCCCGTCAGCACGGACCCATATCGTCCAACGGTAGGGACGATTCCCTCTGATGAAACTCCACTCGAAATCCAGAGTAGTCAAGAATTCCCAACTGAGAACGGAAGGTTAAGTTGACAGGATCGAACCTGTAGCGAAATGCTGGAGGCAGACAACGCACAGGAAGATGCCATCAAAAGCATGCCAGAGCTTCACCACAGCCCCTGTTGAGACATGGGTTTAGTTGGCATTCTAAACGAAGAGCAAGGCCGCACGAGGATACGCACACATTTCCTGCTCGATCACGTTGGGATCTTGAAAATTTACCATTCTTGCAGGCAAGCCTAAGATGGAAGGGGACTCGGGGCCAGTTACGGTCTGCTATTGAATCCAGCAGCGAACCATCGACAATATATAGCTAGCAGAAGCTGAATCATATGCATGTTACAGATGAGGGCTGTGATATGAGGAAGCGCGGCATGAGTCGCATGACGATGTGGCTGATTCGGAGGTTTCCAGCGACAACTTGAAGCGCCCTGACTCCGCTGACTATCTATCAAAGCTATCAAAGTATAGTACAACCTCATCATTGAAAGAAGAGCTGGTGTATTAATATATTAATATCCATCACGTTGATGAAGCCAGTGTGATGAAAGTTTCCTCGGGCGGCGATAAGGCTTTCATTTGCGGCGCATCGTCATATACTGGCATTATGGCATACAGCCATTTAGCGCCTCTCCTTGTTGGCAATCACTTTGCGCCCTCCAACCAGGAATCCTCTTACCGCCCCCACCATATGTCGCTACCTGAAACCCCCTCCGCTCCAGCTGAGAATTCAGAATTCCAGTCCATCTTCGATGAAGCCGTGAAAGAGTATAACAAGAAAACCAACGAAAATATTACTTCCGATCCTTTACTCGTCGAACTCGGGTCGTGCACATCCGTCGACGATATTCTCGCTGTGTTTCACCGGAGAGACGAGGATCTCAGAACACCTCGGTGTAATCTGGAAAAATTTCTCATCCCGATTATAAATGTTCTCTGCAAAGTTTATCCCATCGTCGGTGATGGCGTTGGCCTCGTGGGTGTCAAAATTTCTTATTCTGAATCAGTTGCTAAGTTCCTGTATAATGTTTTCAGATATTCCCACATGCAAAAGCACCGGCAAAATTTATTTGCGCTGGGATTGGAATCCTCCTCTCGGTGGGAATATACCTTTTCCTCTTTGATACACTGTTGTGATTCCAAAGAATTTCAGGCGGCCAAAGCTGTATATACTCACAGAAAAGCACTTGCCGATCTCTTTTCTCGAATTCGACACTTTTTTGCGCGCCTTGAGGTTCACACCAAGACCGAGATTCCGCTGACTACCGCTATGAAGCGAATAATCATAGAGATCATGACAGAAGTACTCTATATACTTGCTATCGCAACAAATGAGATCAGGCGGCCGGTTACAAGTGAGCTTATCTCTGCATAATCTAACGTCCACAACTCACGTCGATTTAGTAAGATATTTCAAAAAGCTTATTGGGAACAAAGACATTGAAGATTCGCTACGGAAGTTGGACACATTGACGCAGGCAGAGAGCTCGATGGCGCAAGCAGAGATTCATAACACCACTCTCATCGTCCAGCGTTCGTGACCTTTCTTACTCGCAACTGTTCTTTGCGAAAGCTTATTAATAACATTCCTACAGAAAGCCAGCTCCGTGACCGTCTTCGAACATGGCTTTCTCCCCCAGACCCATCCCAAAATCATAACCTCGCGTGTCGTGCTCACCATGAGGGGACCAGCCAATGGCTGTTTCAAAACACCATCTTCAAAGAATGGAAGTCGACTGGTTCCCTTTTGTGGCTTTATGGAAACCGTACGTCGCTCTTCGCACTCACCGGGAAAATATCGCTGATGGTATTTTTGATTCCATAGCGGGCTCAGGAAAGACGGTTATCTGGTTTGTCGTCACAGATCATCCTCACCATGTCAAACTTACGCAGTCGAGCAGCTCCACTATCATAGAGGATATCATGGCCTTGCGCGACGCTGGACGGGCCTCCGTCGCCTATTTTTATTTTGACTTTCGGGATACAAATAAACGAAGTTATCAAGACCTGCTCCATTCGCTCCTTATTCAACTTTCTGCTCAGTCAAATCATTCCTTCGATACACTCTCTCGGCTTCATTCGAAACATGATCATGGAACGAGGTTGCCTAGTGATGATGCGATGATGGAATGCCTCAAAGAAATGCTCTCTACCGGCCAAAACCCAACTTACATTATCATCGACGCTCTCGATGAATGTCCAAATACCTCTGGGATTACCTTTCCTCGAGAACATGTCCTCAACCTGCTGAAGAAGCTGGTTGAACTTTCTCTCTCGAATCTTTACGTCTGTGTCACCAGTCGGCCGGAGATCGACATTCGGCATGTCCTCGAGTCCTTGACGCAAAACCGTCTATCCCTCCATAACGAGAATGGACAAATGAATGACATCGTTCTCTATATTTGCTTTGTGGTTTTATCGGATGATGCGATGCGGAGATGGAAGGAGGAGGACAAATTCCTGGTCGTTGAGGCTCTATCAGAAAATGCAGGTGGAATGTAAAGCCGTTGTTATACACCCGTGGTGATGTCCTTACACTTTTCTCAGGTTTCGCTGGGTGGTCTGCCAACTGGAAGTCCTTCGCCGCTGTATCCCATCAAGTGTGCGACATATTCTCGAAGATTTGCCTAAAACGTTGGATGAAACCTACCAACGTATACTGAAGGAGATCAATGAGGCGAACCGAGAGCTGGCTCGTCGTTTGTTGCAATGCCTTGCTGTTACCGCCCGCCCACTCCGTGTCAAGGAACTTGCGGAAGTCATTGCAGTTGATTTTGAAGCAGAAGGGACCCCGATGCTGAACCCAGATCTGCGCTGGGAGGGTCAAGAAGATGCTGTGTTTGCGGCATGTTCTACGTTGATTACCATTTTTCATGGCAATGACAACGAGAACGACGGCGACGACCACGACGACCATGGCGACCACGATGACACCAGGGTCGTGCAATTTTCGCATTTCTCCGTATTGGAGTTCCTCAAGTCATATCGCCTTGCTACATCAAGCAGAGATATTTCGTGTTATCACGTTTCCATGGACTCTGCTCATACTACTTTTGCGCAAGTGTGCCTTGGCGTCCTGCTCCGATTGGACGAGCACGTCGACAGAGACAGGATAAAAGCCTTTCCACTAGCTCGATATGCTGCTGAACATTGGGTCATCCATGCTCGGTTCAAGGACGTTTCGATACACATCAAGGATGGGATGAGACTTCTATTCGACACGGACAAGCCCCACTTTGCAGCTTGGCTCTGGATACACGACCCAGACCGACAACCTTTGGAGCCCACGACAGTGACATCCCCATGCCCAGAGAAGCCTAAAGTAACCCCCCTGTACTATGCAGCCAGACTCGGACTTTTGGCCATGGTAGAACATCTCTTCATGAAGCATCCAGAGGACCTATATGCGAGGAGTGGCTACTATATAACTGCATTTCACGCAGCGTTGTGGGAAGAGCACGACGAGGTTTCATGGTTTCTGCTTCCACATGTCACGAATGTGGATCTCCGTGGAAGGCAGGACTTCACTCTGCTCCATGTATCATCAGCCGTCGCACACCATGAAATTGCGCAGTGGCTCCTCCGTCATGGCGCAGATGTGAATGCTAGAAATGCGGACGAATGCACCCCGTTGCTCATAGTGGCAGGGTATCCACGTCTCAAGTTCAGTCGAATGATACCTGACTTGAAGGATGCTGAAGTCGAACCCGATTGGAGCAGCTATCCGCTATTTCGGGAAGCGGCCCGGGCATCTGAGCGGGCAGGAACATCGGGAAACCTCAATGTAGCTCGAGTTTTGCTTGAGCACAATGCGGAAGTTGATGCCCGAGACAAAAATGGTTGGACTCCGCTGCACCATGCGGTGGCTTTCGGCGACTTCAAGTTAGCTCGAATACTACTTGAACACAAGGCCGAGGTCAATGCCCGACTCGAGGATGGTGTGACTCCACTGTTCCGAGCAGTGAGTGAGAAACACCCTGAAATGACTCAATTGCTACTTGAGCACAATGCCGACATCAATTCCCAGAACGAAGATGGCTCAACTCCGCTGCACTGTGCGACAATAAGGGGGCGCCTCGATTTAGCCCAAATTCTACTTGACCATGTTGTCGATGTCGATGTCCGAGATAAAGCTGGACAGACTCCTATGCACTATGCAGCTTCCAGGGGACACGTTGAAGTAGCGCGAATGTTACTTGATCACAATGCCGAGGTCAATGCCCAGGATAAAGATGGTTCGACTCCGCTGCACTGCGCAGCGTCCGAAGGATACCCCGAGCTAGCTCGGATGTTACTTGATCACAATGCCGAGGTCGATGTCCGAACCCACCGTGGTTCAGCTCCACTGCACTTTGCAGCTTCTGAGGGACACATTGACTTAGTGCGATTGCTGCTAGATCACAATGCCGAGGTCGATGCCCACGACGAAAATGGTTCGACTCCGCTGCACCTGGCAGCATCCGAAGGAAACCTTGAGCTAGCTCGAATGCTACTTGTTCGCAATGCCAAGGTCGATGTCCGAACCCATCGTGGTTCAACTTCACTGCATTGTGCAGCTTACAAGGGACACATTGACTTAGCACGAATGCTGCTTGATCACAATGCCGAGGTCGATTCCCAGGATGAAAGTGGTTGGACTCCGCTGCGCTGCGCAGTGTCCGAAGGAAACCTCGAGTTGGCTCGAATATTACTCAGTCACAATGCCAAGGTCAATGCCCAGGATGAAGATGGTTGGACTCCGCTGCACTGCGCAGCGTCCGCAGGAAACCTCGAACTAGCTCAAATGCTACTCAATCACAATGCCAAAGTCGATGTCCGAACCCACCGCGGTTCAACTTCATTGCACTTTGCAGCTTTCGAGGGACACATTGACTTAGCACGAATGCTACTTGATCGCAATCCCGAGGTTGATTCCCAGGATGAAAGTGATTGGACTCCGCTGCATTGCGCAGTGTCCAAAGGAAAGCTCGAGTTGGCTCGAATATTACTCAGTCACAATGCCAATGTCGATGCCCAGGATGAAGATGGTTGGGCTCCGCTGCACTGTGCAGCGTCCGAAGGAAACCTCGAACTAGCTCAAATACTAATCAATCACAATGCCAAGGTCGATGTCCGAACCCATCGTGGTGCAACTTCACTGCACTTTGCAGCTTTCGAGGGACACATTGACTTAGCACGAATACTGCTTTATCACAATGCCGGGGTCAATGCCGAGGATGAAGATGGTGTGACTCCGCTGCACCTGGCAGCATCTAAAGGAAACCTTGAACTAGTTCAAATGCTACTTGATCACAACCCTGAGGTCGATGCCTGAACCCATCGTGGTTCAACGTCATTGTCAACTTCATTGCACATTGCAGCTTCCGAGAGACACTTTGACTTAACACAAACACTACTTGATCACAATGCCGAGGTAGATGCCCGAGCACATGATGGGATGACTTCACTGCACTATGCGGCATGCGAGGGACACATCGAGTTAGCTCATATGCTACTTGAGCATTATGCTAAACTTGAAGTCGATGAACATCGTTTCAATTCGCTGTCACAGTACCTTGCCGAGGTCATGGGGATCTCGAGCTCGAGTTAGGTCCGTATTATGCAGAGGTACGCTCCCAGTATTGTTACATATTGATCCCGTCAACACCAACTCACACGGAGACGGAAGACCGTGACCTCCAGCTGGCTTCAGATGACTACCCGCGGAAAGAAATGGTCGTATGGTTGATGTCTCAGTGGTAAGCATCCGTCAGTTTATCGTTCTACTCGTACACAATGTCCTGAAAAGTTCAACAGTGTGCAGCCCGAGTTTTATGTCTTCGATCATTTCCCCAGAGACAGTTTGTGCTCAACCAGTCATGGTTAACCACACCGCAATCCGCTGCTATGAAATAAGACCGTAATCAATTTTTGGTCTGAATAGTTTAGTAAGTAGTACCCGGTAATAGTAGTATGGTACGACATTTGTTTCGGGCAAATACTGATTTGGGTCATCAGAGAAGTGTTTTTGGTGCCATTATCGTTGTTGAAAAGGTTGATGAATCCAGAAAGATTGGACCAATCAATCGTCTCACACAGGACAGGCCATCAACTTGGCAGCGTGTCTATTGTGGCCAGTCAACCGACGCTGCATCTCGTTGCGGACTTACCCCGCTAGTGACAGCAGAGCTGTACTACTAATAGTAGCCTGAGAGATTGGGCGCATTCAGCAGCATCATGATGACGGCCGCGGCACACATTTTCCTCACACAGGCTGGCTGTCCTCCACCCTAGACTAAAATTATGACAGGCTTTTGCAATAACAAAGAGCCAGAAAAATGCCTGTATTGAGTCAGTACATTGCACCAGTCTTACACCGTAACTTATGATCTTGAGAAGTATGTCATGCAACGAAGTAGCCATCCCTCCCTTTCATGACTTCAGGAGGGCACTGGCGCCATCCCACTGGGGTTCCGTTGCATCGAGTCGATTATAGCCCAACGAACACGGGCGATCCGCCAGAGCAAATCCTCTGCCCATTCCATCGCAACAAGTGCACCGAGCAACACAGCAAAGCCTACCCAAGCCACTCTCCGGCGTAAGGGGATGCGGGTTCTTCCTACCTCCAACATCCTGTTCATGCCTACGCGCAGCATCAGGTAGTAGCCTGACCATGCCCGTAGGCCAAGTAGCACCACCTGATTCACGCACATCCAACACCTCGCGAAACAACGTTTCACCCGATGCCAAAAACTCGCGTACCTCGCCCATCACGTGTGATAAGCCGTCGGGCCCACCCCATCGCAGTGCCGTCGGCCCATCCCTGGCAAGAAGGAGCAACATAAAAAAAGAGGGGAGAAGTACGAGATGACCAACTCACTAAATTTCCCATCTGCCCCGTCTGTACCGGCGTCGAAATGCTGCACATGTGGGGAAGGATCACACGGCCGGAGCCAGATGCACACCCCGAGGGCATGCGCACGTCAGGAAAGGAAAGTGTTGACGGAATGGTGCGCAGCGCGCTCGATATCGTGAGTTGTTGCCAGCCAACTCCCACACCTTTCGCGAGTGCTGGGCTGTGAGACCGGGAGGCTGACCACCTGACGGGTTTGGACTCCGGTCGTTTGTACATGTCATGCCGGTGGCGGTGGTGCAGCACGTCAGCTTGGCGAAGGATACGTGGGAGGGTGAGAAAGAGGATGATTGGGTGAGCCGCGAGTGTTGCGAGTACGGTGGGTGTACTGAATGGGGCAACGTGATTCGCGCGCAGGGATGCCGAGAATTTGAGGGCGCCCGTGGGGCTGTATAGATGAATTCGGATATGCGGCAGGACTACGTGCTGTGGGAAAAGGGTGCGCGAACGGAGACGGCGTATGTACCAAGACGGACATTGAACGGTGAGTCGTGAGAAGCACGTGGGAAGGACCATTGGTGGTCGAAACTGTGCGAAACATGAAGAAGGCTGTAAGACGGGATCAAATGACCTACTTGGCATTAGGTGCTAGCTTCAAGGATACGGACATGGCGTTCGCCAAAGGTATTGTAAATCTGGAGTGTCATACCAGGTGATGCTTCAAACGTTGGAGAGGCACGCTGGATACGAACCTCGAGCACTACGATGACTCAGTGGGGAGGAGGCGTGCATGGGTGGTTATCGAGTGAAGTACGTATGCTCATGGGGATGTTTATAATCGTGTGGTCGAGGAATATTAGGGAGTCGAGCACATAGGATTAGCCAAGGCATGACAGGAAGACGACCCCATCCAGGGCTATAAGCCACAGCCCCATATATACAGGTGCGAACCTTTAGTTGGTCACTGCACTCGCTATAAAACTCCCAGTGTTGGTGTTCAAGTTGATAAGTCGCGGCAATCACGAGGGGACAAGGCCCCGGGCCGGGATCGTCCGCTGGCACTTGGTCTCGATTGTCTCTGCTGGAACAGCTAAACGTCAAGAGCGGCTCAAATCGCGCTTTCATGGTCTTGGCGGGTAAGCTTTTGCTTCACTCGCGGGTTCTTTGATCTCGGACTTATCATGTTTTACTTTTTGCTTCTTCAACACATAAACCAGCATCTTCGTGTCGTCGGAGGGAAATATCCTCGTTGATATCCTCCAAAGCGGCAGCCACAACCAAGACATCGCGGACCGGCACCTCAAAACGGGGCACACGCAAATCTGTCGCTACACCACATAGGAACAAGGGAAAGGCAATACCTTACCTGACACGAAGACGTCCCGTGGGCAGGTTGAAGATACCAAAGTTGCAGGAGAGCAAGACAAACGATGGTGCGTGGGCCGTTCGCATCGGGTTCGTCGTGCGCTGAGCAACTGCTACTTTTTCAGGGCCTTCTCTTCCCCGCGTTACTGCTCAGCGGATGCCCTTCGCTGACCAACTCGCAGCTGCCAGTACGTGTCCCCTCTGTTTTTCTGACGTAAACACGACGGCTCCGGGCCCAGCCAAGCGCTTCCTTTGCTCCACAGTAAATTTTACCAAGACTTTCACCCCGTTCCCAACCTCATGAAAGGTTCGGCCCGCTGCCGCTCCCATGTCTGAAGCCCCTTCTCTGTACCTTTGGCAAAGATTTGTGCAATACGTGCGGATACGCGAGCAAAGAGCTGAGAGGACGAACCGCTGCCAGAGAAACGGTGCCGATCGGCTAAAGCCAAGGCAGGAGATGATGGATCCAAGAAGGTATCGTCTTTGACAAAAGTGTCATGCCCGACTCCTCCCTGACCTTCTCCGAAGAATCGTACGCGAGCCCGAGTCGGCCCTTGTAGCAGTTGAGGGAAAGTGCGGGTTTCGCAGGAGAAAAATGCACCCACAAAGGCGCCGCGTAAACGCACAGTAACGATGAACGATACCAAAGGCAAGAAGGAGCACGAGGACGAACCACCAAATGAAGCATCGGCGGGGTGCCGCCGATCCCGTAGTGAAGTACGCCCTTTCATCTGGAACAATCTCTGTCTGGGGACTCACGTTGGATAGTCGCCGCCGCAGGAAGGAGGACGAGGGAGTCACCAGGTCAGCGCGCGAAGCGTCGGTTGTGACCATGGATGGAGTACGTCTTTTTTCATCGTTGGATATGTCGTGATGCGGGAAGTGCTGAGACCGCTCTTCATTAGGAACGGTGGACACGAGGCGTTTCGAGAGCGGAAACGAGGTGAGTCGAGATAAGACAGAAGTAGCGTAGAGAGAAGAGAAACGAGAATAAGACTAGATTCTTTAAGCAGACGAGGGTGATCCGAATCAAAGAGGGATTTATTGGATGCCCTTCACTGGCCATTGGGCAAGGCCTTATAACTACTTCTCTGCAGGTCTGAGATAAATAACTAGAGTCCACAAAAATAGCGAGTCTCAATGGTTAGCTCAAGACAGTATTTCAGGAGGCAAGGGTGAAACACGAGAGTATAAAGAAAAAGAAGAGAAAGGAGGTGAATCGACGAGAAAAGATGTTTCGCAGCATCCAAATCGGGTCGTAGGTTTTAGGGCCGGCACGGGTCGAAGATGAGCCCAGCCGCTGAACCTTACACAGGCACGTCAACAATCGAAGTTATTTTTTCCATCTCGCTCTCTACCAGTAGGATGCCAATCCCCAAGCGTTGATGTGCAGCTGCTCATCATTGCAGATGTAAGGATTAGACTGGTTCGTCTGTGACATTGGATCATGTTCACGTGTGGTGTGAATGGCTACATGCATTCGAGTGGGTGGGATAACCCTAGAAAGCACGTTGACCATCGGGAACGAGCGATCACCAATTGGAACCCCGTCGGCCCTGAATAGGCGTCAGCCACGTGAGTGGGAAGAACAAAGTCAATTCAGGAGGCCGTACATCTCAGAGGAAAAGTCTATCAGAGAGCGATACATTCGCGTTGCAGCAATGGCCAATACTATCAGAGCCGGGAGCTGAAACATCTATGTTGCGGGTGTATGAGAAACTGGCATCGTTCTCTACTCACGGAAAAGGAAGAACGTACAGCGTTAAGAGCATCTTGAATTTCGAGTAGAACAGAGCCATGTCAACTTTCTCATCAGTAAAGTGAGTGAAAGCAAATACCATTCAGGTTCAAGATAAGGAACACCTGCAATACAAAATAGAGAAGATCAAGAAAGAAAAGTGTCGAAGGCCTAGTAGAATGCTGACCATTGGCGGGAACTCAGCAACAGCAGCAAGTAAAAACCAAATGAGCCCCTGTTCAACAGAACAACATCAGCGAATGGAAGGAAAGTAAATGTGTCACCACCTACCTGTTTCCATAGCAAGTCCCCCAGACTGAGCGTGCCCTCGCCTTGCAGGCGTAGGTGAAGCAGGCCAGCGAGCATCACAAGGAGTAAAATAGTGTCGGTAGCGAGCGTAGAAATGACATTCAGTTTGGCGGTGTCGGAGTTGGATAGCCTACACGCAAGTTGTTCCTCAGGTATCCATACGGCACGCATCTGGGGATAGATCAGTCCCAACGATCATGATGTAGCTAGCTTCGGTTATTTACCCGCACGACTCCTGACGCCAAAACGAGTGCATATGAGATCTCGGGTCCACCTGCCAGCGCAGAGGAAGAGACCTACCTTGGATGAGGAATGCAACATTTGTTATCCATACCGTGGTGGCAAGCGCCACAACGATCTTATTTCTTTTCCAAATGGCGATGCTGATGCTACTATCAGTCCTTTCCTTCTAAAGACAAACTTAGTGAGGGAGTGGAGGACTGGACGTACACGCGAAGCATCAACAATAGTGATGCGCAGGCCAATGCGAAATAGGCGAACATCTAGAAGAAGGGACAGAGCACAGTAGTCAGCAATTAGGGTTCTTTAAATGGAGGACGCGCATCGAAAAAGATTCTTACGAGTTCAAAAACGATCCACAGCTTGAGATGGTCGGTCATCACGAGGCGTCCAATTCACGGGCACTGCACGTACCTGACAGTCGATTGGCGTATAGACGTCAAATCCGACGATGTCGAGGATCACTGCAATCAAGGTAGCTATTCGCGTCAGGGAATAAATCTAGAGAAGGTAAAAGGTCAGTTGTAGGCCATTTCAAGGAGACCCCGTCAGCACGGACCCATACTGTCCAACGGTAGGGACGATTCCCTCTGATGACACTCCACTCGAAATGCAGAGTAGTGAGGAATTCCCAACTGAGAAGCGGAAGGTTGAGTTGAGACGATAGAACCTCTAGTAGCGAAGTGCTGTAGGCAGACAACGCACAGGAAGATGCCATCAAAAGCATGCCAGAGCTTCACCACTGCCCCTGTTAAAATATGGGTTTAGTTTGGATTTTAAACGTAGAGCAAGGGGGCCGCACGAGGATACGCACAAATTTCCTGCACGATCACGTTAGGATCTTGATAATTTACCATTCTTGCAGGCAAGCTAAAGATGGAAGGGGACCCGGGGCTGGTCACGGTCTGCTAGCGAAACAGCAGCGAACCATCGACAATATATAGCTAGCAGAGGCCGAATCATGATATGAGGAGGCGCGGCATAAGTCGCATGACGATTGATGCCCATCCGAACTTATTTTTTCTTGTTATACATCTTTAATATTTTCCCACGGGCGTGAACCCACTTTGTGAGCATCATCGTTATATGTTTTCTCTTCTGCCTTTTTTGGGGGGGGCTTTTTGGTTTTCCTTTATCTTGACACTCAAGCTTTCCACCTTTTTTTCCCACTTCATTTTGTTTTGCTTTCTCGGTAGCATCTTTCCAAAGGTGATTCAAACGACTTCTACAAACGACCTGCTTAATAATAAATGTGGCCGATTCGGAGGTTTCCAGCGACAAGCGCCCTGACTCCGCTGAAGAATGTTTTCCTTAAGATAATAAAAAGCTATCAAAGTATAGTACAACCTCATCATTGGAAGAAGAGCTGGTGTATTCATGTCCATCACGTTGGCGATGCCAGTGTGATGAAAGGTTCCTCAGGCGGCGGCGCATCCGAGTCAGTGGCTGTGTCATATACTGGCATACAGCCTCTCTTTGTTGGCAATCCACCTTGCGCCCTCCAACCAGGAACCCTCTTACCGCCCCCACTGTAAATGCTGATTTGGGTCATCAAAGGGGTGTATTATTATTTGGCGCCTTTGTTATTGTTGGAAAGGTTGATGAATCTCAAAAGGGACGGACAGGCCTTCAAGATGGCAACATGTCTATTGTGACCGGTTGACCAGTGCTGCATCTTGCTGCGGTCTTACATCAACAGCGGGGTCGCTCATGCTGTACCAGAGATCGAGGGCTTTCAGAAGCATGATGGCCGCGGCCGCGGTGCACGTTTTCCTGACGCGGGCTGCAAGTGGCCGTCACGGTCCTCCGCCCAAGACTAAAATCGTGACAGGCTTTTGCAATTACAAAGAACCAGGTAAATTCCGGCTTGAGGCCCCTATCAACGATAGTAAAACTATCGTTGCCGTGTGTGAACATCCGGAGAAATAAATGCCTTAGATATTGAGACAGTAGCCTGAGATCGCACCACAATAGGCGGCGGCTCATCATGATTGCCCTCGGTTACATTACTTCTTAATCCGCACAGCCAATCAGAGCTAACAACAGCTCAGGATCGGATGTATTACCAGTGGACGGCCTCTTCGCATGGGACAGTCTGGAATGGAGGTACTGTGGTAATTCAACGTAAGTTGCCCGAAAGCGCACGTGACATTTCAAGACATTTGCCCTGTCAGCGGCACGGGCGTGTCGCACGTGGTGTTTCTATGCACGCTGCGGGTGGTGAAGCCGGTGAAGTATTATCGATTATCCCACGGCAAGAGCAGCAGTGTCCGTTGTGGTGCGGCAGGTGCGCGTGGGTGCATTGGAAGGGTGAAAGGTGAAGACTTTGTGAAGGCAACAATCAATCTTTCTCGTTCTTATCGATCGAAGATTCTAAGAGTGTGTCGCGCTTTCCCCCCTCGTGGTTGACACCAGTGTCCAAGCAAGTGCTTTTCTCTTACGGATTGATACGGTTAGATCCCGATGAACCCCATTTTGCAATATATGTCAACTTATTAGTAATAAAGTTTATCTTATCTTTGCGCATCATCTTGAACAGACGCCTCATCTCTTGGATGATGTACGGCCTTTTGCGCTTTCATTTTTCCATTGCGCGCACCTCCATCTGGTTCACTACGATGTACACCGCTACTTCTCGCGGGAGATAGGTCTTCGCCAGGTTCGCCGCCTGCACCGCTGATGCTGATTTTGATGCGTCGTGAGCGACCTAGACTTTGAGACCTCTGGCGTGGTTGGGCGGAAAAATGCTTCCGAGTCGAGCGTGTCAATAAAGTGGGAAACAGCGAAGATGAGGAGGATGGCTCGAGTCGTCTGGCTTGACCCAAAATATCGACCACTTCTGCGCGGCGCGGGTGCGCTTTCTCAACTTGAAAAAGTCACACGATGAGGTGGACGGAAGCAAGGACTAAGAGGAAGAATGACATGGTCGTGTAGACAATGTCAGCGCTTGTAAATATATAGTGGGTCGCGCTCTCTCTATCCTCAGTCTCGAACGGTTCAACAACATTTATTGTCAATCAATCCAAGTAGTGTCATCACCCCCGTACTCGACTCAAACCCTACCTAGACCCAGAGACATTCAAAGCCAAACGCATACGAGTATTTGTACCAGATAAACAAAGATTGTAAGGAAGGCGAAATTGAAGTAAGAGAACGTGGTCGGTAGATTTGAGAGTGACTATCAATTGAGCACAGGGGTTGTGCCCCATCTTCCTATAATTCATTAAAATAGCTCAGGGTCAAAAGTATAAAGGAGTGATGATCAATGAGCGCGAAGAGCCGCCACTGTAGTCTGTGGTAAAGAAGTTACCTTGCCCTCATACTGTAATGTCATACACTTCACGTAGTTTGTTTTCCTTTTTAAGCCATCCAATTTGCCCTTTGTGAGCCAAGCTGAGTGAGCCGCTCACGAGCGGCTCGAGCCGTGTCTCGTGTCACTCGTTGGAAATATACCAAATTTGGACGATGGTTGTTGTACTGAGCTACCCACTGGTAAGTTACTGTACTTCGCGTAAGATGGTGGAGCTCTCACATGTGGAGCATTTGCTCGGCTCAGTGAATCGATACGTGTCCCCTGCCTGAATCGATACGTGTTCCTCGCTTGGACATGATTTGGTGATGTCCAACCCGGGCTGGGAGACATTTTGCCATTTTCTGATTTCTCATCTTTCTGATAGGTTCAGAGACGATGACTTCCTTGCCGACAACAAGAGGGTAACAATTTTTTTTTATGCGTTATTCAACCGTGACGACGCCGCTCTTGTACACTCCTTTATAGTTCGCCGTTTCGCCATCTCAGCCCCAGAGACATTCCCATTAACGTTCCCATTCTCTCAACCTCTCCACCGCCATTCCACCTTCGCCTTCTGTTTCTCTCTCCTTTTCTCCTTCTTCTCACGACATCTCTCTTTCGTCGACGTCCTCTTCCATCCCTTCTCTTTCTCAGCTAGGTTCAGCTCCAACAAATTGCAGTTCTCACCACCGACGTTGTTCATCCATGTCCACTCGCCGCGTTTCTGCAGAAGTCATGGGTGTTACCTTGCCGGCCCTCCTCACTTCCAATAGCGAGGATAACATAGCGCAAGGCGACAAGGATTCTATCTGTCACCGCGCTCTATGGGCTCTCGACACACTCCGGAGATTGAGCCCAGGATCTTCAAATTTCCAAGCAAACCTTCTTTCCCGCCTGCTGTGGGCAGCTTCAGCTCTGGTTTGAGTGGACTCGCCAATACGTTCGCAACCGTATGTCTTCTTATCAAAGACCAGCCCCATACCCTTGTCGAGGAAGAAGAGGAGGAAGAGGAACCCAATGTGCCTTCTTCATCCTGTCGCCATGTGAGTACCCTGCTGAAGCAGTTGTTTTGCCTGGTTCAGCTACCACATCACTGATTCCTACCCAGACTCGACCTCGCCCAGCTGCCGCCCGTGTTGGCTTAGCCTAGAAAAGTTCGAATCGGTTCCCGATGTTGAACATTCCACACCCACGCCTACGTCTACTCCTTCCAAAGTCCCTCACCCTAACTTCATCTCCCAACTTGATCTCATCCCCTCCCACCTCGACGGTGTTCTCTCCGATGTTTCTGCCCCTCTGTTGTTGCTCCTCCGGCCCATCACGCTCCCTTTATAAGCCGTCCTTTCATGGCCTTCCCACACCTGAGCTCACGCCTACCACTGACCGTCGCGCCTTGACCGGGTCTGACATCTACTGGGGCCAACCTTCTTCCATCACCCACGAATAGCACTTTCTCTATCAATCACAAGCTACTTTTGTCGCTCGAATTTCGGAACTCGAGGGGGCACTCTCTTCCAGTACAGAATCCCCGCCCCGTTTCCGTCACACCGCTTCTGATGCGTCTTCGAGCGCCTTCGAGTCGAGTGACGACACACTTCACCCAAATACTGACCTTAAGTCTGCGTGAGATGAACTGAAACACGTTACCAATGGGTCGCGCGCTCGTGTTTCAATTCATCCCGCTCGGGTTTGATGTCAGTGACAAGGGTGAAGTGTATCGTCATTGATATTGCATTTCAGTTCGTCCACACTTGGCTTTGAGGTCAGAGATGACCGAGAGACAGACGGGTGTGCTTTATTTCCGTGTTGATACTGAGCGTCGTGAGGCATGGACCGCACGCGAACGCCTAGGTTTGATCGACATGGGGAAACGTGCCGCCCTTCGCGTCGCCGAGGAGAGGGAAGTTGCCGTGGTGAGTTTGAAAGCAGAGCTTGCAACTACCAAGGCGGATTTTCAGGCCGCGCAAGAAGTGGTGGAGCGCAGCAGGGAGGAGGTGGTTCGTGAGCTTGACCGTGTCAAGGCAACCTTGGCTGAAGCCGAGGAGCGTCAGGGGCGCGAAGTGCTCGAGAAGGCTCTGGAAGAGCTAAGATTGTTTTTAAGACGCCCACCCCGGTTGTCCAGATGAACCGTGTGGTATCCATCGACTCGATGGCCACGACGACAGACGTCGAATCGGTTGACGATAAGCTCAAAGCCGTAGAAGAAGTAGTTCAGGAAGTTCAGGAACCGCATTTGGACCAGGAGAACAACCCCGGATCGAGTCCTCCCCATCTTTTTTCCCTTCCTTACAACCTTCAAGTTGCTGCCCTCGTCGCCGATCTCGAACAGGATGTCAATATGTCCGAGAGCCGCGGCTCACCATCATCGGTAACATGTTAGTTGCCGTTGCGGGGACCGAACCAATTGTGCATCTCGCGCGTATGCCGTTATGTATTGTGGTGGAATTCCACAGAACCCCGTGCAGGTAGATTGACGCACTGAGCTTTTTTTCACACTCTCAGCTAGTCTCCTTTGCATATAACGTCTCATCCCATCCCAAATGGCAAGCAAGGTTTGAGCCGACAACGTCGACATTTCTAGTGAAAAATTAGACCTCGGGATGGTATGTGGTTGTAGATGACACCATGCGTCGCTTGACTGTCGATTCAGGAGGGCGTCGATTTCGGATATCCCGAGTTTGGCAACACTGACTACACTAGCCTTCCCGCGCACGATCCGCGAGCACCCAGGATTCGGCCGGCCGAGGGAGCCTCGAGAGATAAGTATATTCAAAACCCAAGAACCTAAATCATCTGCTTTTACCTATTTTGCTTTTTTCCCTCTCGGTTGTGGGGTTTTGAGGAGTGTCCATAAAATTAGGATAACGGCCTAAAAACTACGTCAATTCGGTTTGGTTTCCACGATTTATTCATTATTTTTTTTTTCAGCGTTTTCGTTCGTTTTCCAAAAACCCAAAATCTATTTGTGATATGTGTGCGTAACTACATCAGCGGGAAGTCTAATGAGCTCCTGCTCCAATCGGCATCCGTGCCATGTCCAGCCTCAGAGGCCCTCTCGAAATGATCCTCTTCGGCTTTGGTCTTACGTATTGATACGATTAGATCTCGATGAACCCCATTTTGCCATAAATGTCAACTTAAAGTTTATCTTATCTCTGCGCATCAAGCTTGAACAGACGCCTCATCTCTTGGATCATGTACGGCCTTTCGCGCTTTCATTTTTCCAATGCGCGCACCTGCATCTGGTTCACTATGCCATACACTGCTACTTCTCGGGGGAGATGTCTTCTCCAGGTTCGCTGCCTGCACCGCTGATCCTGATGTTGATTCGCGGTGAGCGACCTAGACTTTGAAGCCTCTGGCAGCCGAAGAGGAAGGAAAATGGGATTGGGCGGACAAATACCTCGAGCGTGTCAATAAAGTTGGAAACAGCGAAGTGGAGGAGGAGGGGACCGAGTCGTCAGGCGTCAGGCTCGACCGACCACTTCTGCGCCGCGCGGCGCGCGCGTGCGCTTTCCCAACTTGAAAAATGAAAAAGTCACATGATGAGGTGGACGGAAGAAAGGGCGAAGAGGAAGAATCATATGGTCGTGTAGACAATGCCAGCGATTGTCAACGTACGGTGGGTCGCGCTCTCTCTATCCTCAGTCTCGTATGGTTCAACAACATATATTGTCAATCAATCCAAAGTAGTGTCATCACCCCCGTACTACTCGACTCAAAAACACTACCTAGATCCAGAGACATTCAAAACGAAATGCATATACGAGTGATTGAAAGGCCCCATTGTGCGCCATCCAAATTGTACAATACCAACACTGTGAGATAAATGGTATAGAACCACCCAGCCCAAGGACGATTCTGTCACTTATTTGCCGTGGTGGGTGCGGAAATGCTCGACAATCTGCTCGAAGGTTGGCTCGTGGTCCCAATCGTGCTCGGCGACCTGATGTTTACCCTCCATAATCTTGACTTTGTACTTTTGGGGAGTGTCGCTCGAGGTCATGGTGAACATGGTCCATTTGCCGCGGGTATTGGACTTGCAATCGCCGTGGACCCTATGCCAAGTTCCAGCGGGGGTCCAGTTGCCGGTCATCTTCTTAGCATCAAGGTGTGCGACATAGTCGGAGAGTTTGGGTTTGGGTACCTGTATGCAATGTATTAGTCCATCGAGTCGGGGTGATAGTACTTGCATGAACAAGGTCTAACTCACCATGATGAATGACTAGTTCAAAAGTTTGTAGATCGAGTGTGTTCAGGTTGATTGGACATGAAACCAAACCTGGGGTTTATATAGGTTTACGAGTGGCTTGCCTTCCAATAGGAGAAGTGGCTATTGAGAAAGTCGTGCACAGGCCACTGCCAGTGAGATTACCCCAATCCCAGGTGGCTCGGAGATAG
Organism: Lactifluus pinguis; assembly: GCA_003313945.1. Taxonomy (NCBI): domain Eukaryota; kingdom Fungi; phylum Basidiomycota; class Agaricomycetes; order Russulales; family Russulaceae; genus Lactifluus; species Lactifluus pinguis. The sequence goes on from QLPA01001671.1 coordinate 54,862, forward strand.
TATCGCAACCACGAAACACGACGATCGAATCTATGTAACTTGATTGTAGATGCTAAGACCGGGGGTTCGTCCTCCAGAACCTACTAGACGGGCGACTGGCACTGGCAACACATTCAGTTTCGACCCCCTGGGGTTTTTTTTTGAACTCCAATTGGCAGAAGCCGCCGCTGCAGGGACACAGCAAGGGACAACAAGTGGACCCCGTCGCGGTCTGCTGTTTGGTACAAAGAGCTATGCCGAATACGGTACGCCGAATAACACATATTTGGCATAGTTTTTATTTGTACCAGATAAACAAACATTGTAAGGCGAGCGAAATTGAAGTAAGAGAACGTGGTCGGTAGATTTGAGAGTGACCGTCCAATACATTTGACTATCAATTGAGCTCAGGGCATCTCCTTATAACTCATTGGGCATAAAAATAGCTCAGGGTCAAAAGTATAAAGGAGTGATGATCAATGAGCGCGAAGAGCCGCCACTGTAGTACAGTAAAGAAGTTACTTTGCCCTTATACTGTAATGTCATACACTTCACGACGTTCACGTAGTTTGTTTTCCTTTTTAAGCCATCCAATTTACCCTTTACGAGCCAAGCCTGAGTGAGCCGCTCACGAGCGGCTCGAGCCGTGGCTCGTGTTCACTCGTTGGAAATATACCAAATTTGGACGATGGCTGATACGGACGTGAGACATTTTGCCATTTCTGATTTCTCATCTTTCCTCACGATTCTCCCGCTGCCTCTCAGAGACGATGACTTCCTTGCCGACAAGGAGAGGGTAACTTTTTTTTTATGCGCTATTCAACGACGCACGCTCATGTATACTCTCCTCTATAGCTCGAGTCTGCCGTATCGCCATCTCAGCCCCGGAGACATTCCCATTTTCACGCTCCCGTCTTTTCAAACTCTCCATTGCCATTCCACCTTCGCCCTCTCCTTTTCTTCTTCTCACGACATCTCTCTTTCGTCGACGTCCTCTTCCATCCCTTCTCTTTCTCAGCTAGGTTCAGCTCTAACAAATCGCAGTTCTCACCACCGGCGTTGTTCATCCATGTCCACTCGCCGCGTCTCCGCAGAAGTCATGGACATTACCTTGCTGACCCTCCTCGCTTCCAATAGCGAGGATAACATGGCGCTCGACGACAAGGATTTTTTCTGTCACCACACTCTATAGGCTCTCGAGGGAAAACCGAGCCCGGCCCCTATCGACATACCTGAATGGAGCACACTCCGGAGATTGAGCGCAGGGATCTTCAACCGAGCAAGCCTTCTTTCCCGCCTGCTTTGGGCAGCTTCAGCTCTGGTTTGAGTGATCTCGCCAATACGTTCGGCAACCGCATGTATTCTTATCAAAGACCAGCTCCATACCCTTGTCGAGGAGGAAGAGGAACTCGATGTGCTTTCCTCATCCTGTCGCCATGTGAGTACCCTGCTGAAGCAGTTGCTTTGCCTGGTTCGGTTACGACATCACTGACTGACTCCTACCCGTACTCGACCTCGCCCAGCTGGCCTTAGCCTCCGCCCGCGTTCGCTTATCCCAGTAAAGTTCAAATCGGTCCCCGATGGTGAACTTTCCACACCGGCGTCTACTCCTTCCAATTCATCTGGTCTAAAGTCCCTAACTTGATCTCCCAACTTGATCTCATCCCCTCCCACCCTCGACGGAGTTCTCTCCGATGTTTCTGCTCTTCATTCCCGCTCTGTTGTTCTCCCTTTTTTCGTCGGGCTTCGCTGACTGATATTGCCTTCTTGGCCTTCTCGACCCATTTGAGTTGCCTAAAAAGCGTAGCAGAATCTTTTATAAGCCGTCCTTTCACGACCTTCCCACACCAGAGCTCACGCCTACCACCAACCGTCGCGACTCGACCGGGTCTGACATCTACTGGGACCAACCTTCTTCCATCACCCCACGAATAGCACTTTCTCTATCAATCGCAACCAGATTTTGTCGCTCGTATTTTCGGAACTCGAGGGGGCACTCTCTTTTCATACGGAATCCCGCCCCGTTTCCGTCACCGCTTCTGATGCGTCTTCGAGCGCCTTCGAGTCGAGTGACGAGACACCTCACCCAATTGCAGACCTCCAATCTGTGTCGGATAAACTGAAACACGATATCAATGGGTGGTGCACTCGTGTTTCAATTCATCCCGCTCGGGTTTGAAGTCGGTGACAATGGTGAAGTGTGCCGTTGATATCCCATTTCAGTCCGTCCACACTTGGCTTTGACGTCGGAGATGACCGAGAGACGGACGGGTGCGCTTGCTTTTCGCATTGATACGGAGCGTCGTGAGGCATGGACTGCATGCGAACGCCTACTAGGTTTGATCGAGATGGGCAAACGTGCCGCCCTTCGCGTCGCCGAGGAGAGGGAAGCTGTCGTGGTGAGTTTGCCTTGGTGGATTTTCAGGCCGCGCAAGAGGAGTGGAGGAGCGCAGCAGGGAGGAGGTGGCCCGTGAGCTTGACCGTGTCAAGGCAACCTTGGCCGAAGCCGGGGACCGTCAGCGGTGCGAAGAGCTCGAGAAGGCTTTGGAAGAGCTAAGATTGTTTAAGACGCCCACCCTGGTTGTCCTGTTGGTATCCATCGACTCGATGGCCTTGACGACAGACGTCGAATCGCTTGACGATAAGCTCAGAGACGTAGCAGAAGTAGTTCAGGAAGTTCAGGAACCGCATTTGGACCAGGAGAACAACCCCTCCGAGTCCAAACGCCCAGAGATCAACTTCGCGACCGTACGGCTCGCCGGTGAATATTTCCGGGGGGGTATACGCGGGCGTGCCGAACATATCATCTATCGAGACAGTGTCTTCCTTTGCACGAAGCTTGCGTGCAAGGCCAAAGTCCTCCCATCCCTCCTTACAACCTTGTTGCACTCGTCGCCGATCTTGAACAGGATGTCAATATGTCCGAGAGCCGCGGCTCGCCATCATCTGTAACATGTTAGTTGCCGTTGCACATATGCCGTTATGTATTGTGGTGGAATTCCACAGAACCCGTGCAGGTAGATTGGCGCACTGAGCTTTTTTTCACACTCTCAGCTAGTCTCCCTTGTATATATACTAACGTCTCATACTCTCCCAATGGCAAGCAAGGTTTGAGCTGACAACGTCGACATTTCTAGTTGAACCTCGGAATGGTGAGGGCGTCGATTTCGGATATCCCGAGTTTGGCAACACTGACCACAACTACCTTCCCGCGCACGATCCGCGAGCACCCAGGATTCTGCCGGCCGAGGGACCGCGAGCTCCAAGACATAAATATATTCAAAACCCAAGAACCTAAATCACCCGAGTCTGCTTTTACCCATTTTGCATTTTCCCCTTCTCGGTTGTGGGGTTTTGAGGACGTCCATAGATTAGGATAACGGCCTAAAAACGACGTCGATTCGATTTGGTTTCCACGAATTCATTACTATTACGATTTTCAGCGTTTTCGTTCGTTTTCCAAAAACCCAAAATCTATTGTGATATGTGTGGGTAACTACATCAGCGGGAAGTCTAATGAGCTCCTGCTCCAATCGGCATCCGTGTCATGTCCAGCCGATGTCGTCGCCCGTAGAACAACAACCGACAACTTGAACCTGCGTCAAAAGCGAATGCTGCATGAGCTCGCCGCCCCCGTGGGCTACCATCAGCTGTCCTTCGACGCATCAAGATCAACGCACAGACTCTTCCGGCATTAGGTGACGTCGGCGATGAGTCGTCAACAATCCAAGTCATTTTTTCCACATCCCCTCTTCTGATGCCAATCTCCACAGACTCCACGCTTTGACGTGCTGCTCGTCAGTGCAGACATAAGGATTAAGCTCGTTCGTCTGTGACATTGAATCATGTTCGCGCGTGGTGTGAATGGCTACATCCATTCGAGTGG
>QLPA01001672.1:0-19099 GCA_003313945.1 Lactifluus pinguis
AAAATGGTTCGTCGTCTGACATTGAATCATGTTCGCGCATGGTGTGAATGGCTACATGCATTCGAGTGGGTCGGATGACCCCGGGAGGCACATTGACCTTCGGGAACGAGCGACCACTACTTGGAACCCCGTCAGCCCTGAATAGCCATCAGCCACATGAGTGGGAAGAACAAAGTCAAGTCAGAAGGCCGTACATATCAGAGGAAAAGTTCATCAGAGAGCGATACATTCGCGTGGAAGCGATGACCAATACTATCAGAGCCGGGATCTGAAATATCTACGTTGCGGGGATGTATGAGAAACAGGCATCATTCCCCACCCACGGAAAAGGAAGAACATACATCGTTAAGAGCATCTTGAATTTCAATTAGAAGTGAGCCAGGTCAACTTTCTCATCAGTAAAGTGAATGAAAGCAAATACCATTCAGGTCCAAAATAAGGAACACCTACAACACAAAATAGATAAGATCAAGAAAGAGAAGCGCCGAAGGCCTAGTAGAATGCTGACCGTTGGCGGGACCTCAGCAACAGCAGCAAGTAAAAACCAAATGACCCCCTGTTCCACGGAACAATATCAGCGAATGGAAAAAGGAAGTGTGTCACCACCTACCTGTTTCCATAGAAAGTCCCCCAGACTGAACATGCCCCCGCCTTGCAGGCGTAGATGAAGCAGGCCAGCGAGCATCATAAGGAGTAACATAGTGTCGGTAGCCAGCGTGGCAATGAGATTCAGTTTGGCGGAGTCGGAGTTGGATAGATTGCAACGTTGTTCCTCAGGTATCCATACGGAACGCATCTGGGGGCAGATCAGGTCCAACGATCATAACGTAGCTAGATTCCATTATTCACCCGCACGACTCCTGACACCAAAACAAGCGAATATGAGGTCTCGGGTCCAACCAGCCAGTGCAAAGGAAGAGACCTACCTTGGATGAGGAATGCAACGTTTGTTATCCATACGGTAGTGGAAAGCGCCAGAATGATTTTATTTCTTTTCCAAATGGCGACGCTGGTGCTACCATCAGTCCTTTCTTTCCGAAGAAGAAGTAAGTGAGGGAGTGGAGGACTGGACGTACACGCGCAGCATCAACAATAGTGATGCACAGGCCAACGAAAAATAGGCGAAAATCTAGAAGAAGGGACAGAGCGCAGTAGTCAGCAATTAGGATCCTCTTTAAATGGAGGAAGTGCATCGAAAAGGATGCTTACGAGTCCAAAAATGATCCACAGCTTGAGATGGTCAGTCATCACGAGGGAGTTCAATTCACGGGCACGGCACGTACCTGACAGTTGGTTGGCGAACTGAGGTTAAGTTGGACGATCTCGAGGACCACTAAAATCAAAGTAGCTACCCGCGTCAGGGAATAAATCTAGAGAAGGTGAAAGGTCAGTGCTAGGCGTCTGAGGAAATTTCAAAAAGACCCCGTCAGCACGGACCCATATTGTCCAACGGTAGGGACGATTCCCTCTGATGAAACTCCACTCGAAATGCAGAGTGGTGAAGAATTCCCAACTGAGAAGCGGAAGGTTGAGTTGACATGATAGAACCTGTAGCGAAATGCTCGAGGCAGACAACGCACAGGAAGATGCCACAAAAAGCATGCCAGAGCTTCACCCCTGCCCCTATTTAAATATGGGTTTAGTTGGCATTCTAAACGTAGAGCAAGGCCGCACGAGGATACGCACACACTTCCTGCGCGATCACGTTGGGATCTTGAAAATTTACCATTCTTGCAGGCAAGGTTAAGATGGAAGGGGACTCGGAGCTGGTCACGGTCTGCTATTGAATCAGCAGTGAACCATCGACAATATATAAGTTAAATCATATTCATGTCACAGTTGACGCTGTGATATGAGGAGAGTCGCATGACCATGGATTATGGTGATGATGATGTGTTGCGCCTCCGACTCGGAACTTGAAATTGGCTGCTTCGGAAGTTTCCAGCGACAAGCGCCTGACTACGGAGCGCCAGATTACGGAATTGCAGCTGAAGAATGTGTGAAGTAGTAGCCTTTATCATCTATCAAAGCTATCAAAGTATACTACAACCCCAACATCGAAAGAAGAGCTGGTGTATTAATGTCCATCATGCCAGTGCGAGGAAAGGTTCCTCAGGCGGCGACGATGAGGCTTTCAGTTCAAGTTGCGGCGCAAAAGTGGCTGCCTCATGCACTGGCATACAGCCATTTGGCACCTGTCCTTGTTGACATCCACCTTGCGCCCTCCAACCAGGAATCCTCTTACCGCCCCCACCCTCGTAGTAACTAGTAATAGTTTTGGGTAAAGCTGATTTGGGTCATCAAAGAAGTGTTTTGGCGCCATTATTGTTATTGGAAGGTTGATGAATCCCGAAAGATTGGGTCGATTAATCGTCTCACACCGGACAGGCCTTCAACATAGTAGCGTGTCTATTGTGGCCAGTCGATGGACGCTGCATCTCATCGCGGTCTTACACCGTGACTGGCATTGACAGCAGAGTCGCTCATGCTGTACTAATAGTAGAGATTGAGGGTATTCAGTGACATTAATGGCCGCGGCGCACGTTTTCCTGACACGGGCTGGCTGTCCTCCGCCCTAGACCGTGACAGGCTTCTGAAATTACAAAGATCCAAATAATTTCCGTCTTGAGGCACCCATCAAAGATGGCAAAACTGTATGTCGCTGTGTGTGAATATCCGGAGAAATAAATGAATCTATTGAGACAGTACATCGCACCAGTCTTACGCCGGCGTAAATTATGATCTTGAGAAAATATGTCATGCAACGAGCTAGTCGTCCTACTCTTTCACGACTTCAGGAGGGCACTGACACCATCCCACTGGGGTCCCGTTGCGTCGAGTCGATCACAGCCCAACGAACACGGGCGATCCGCCAGAGCAGTTCCTCTGCCCATTCCATCGCAACAAGCGCACAAAGCAACACAGCAGAGCCTACCCGAGCCATCCAAATTTCTGGCAAAGGCGGATGCGGGTTCTTCCCACCACCATCCTATTCATGCCTACTTGTAGGGTCAGGTAGTAACCTGAGCACGCGCGTAGGCCAAGTAGCAGCAGCTGATTCGCGCACATCAAACACCTCGCGAAACAACGCTTCATCCAACGCCAAAAACTTGCGTACCTTGCCCGTCGCATGTGATGGGCCGTCGGACCCACCCAGTCGCAGCGCCGTCGGCCCGTCTCCGGCGAGAACGAAAAGCGTAAAAGAATGAGGGGAGAGGTACGAGATGACCAACTCCTAACTTTCCCATCTGCCCCGTCTGTACCGGCGTCAAAATGCTGCACTTGTGGGGACGGATCACCCGGCCGGAAGCTGATGCACACCCCGAGCGCATGCGCACGCCGGGGAAGGAAGCGTTGACGAAATGGCGCGCAGCGCGCTCGAGTATCGTGGGTTGTTGCCAGCCTATTCCCCATGCTGGGCTGTGAGACGGGACGAGTTTTGGATCCGGCCGTTTGTACACGTCAAGGTGGTGGCGGTAGTGCAGCACGGCAGCTTGGCGAAGGATACGTGGGAGGGTGAGAAAGAGCATGACTGGGTGGGCCGCGCGTGCTGCGAGTACGGTGAGTGTCCTGAATGGGGCAACGTGTTTCGCGCGCAGGGATGCCGAGAATTTGAGGGCGCCTGTTGGGTTATATAGATGAACTCGGATATGGGAATAGGGAACAAAAATGGAGATGATGTATGTCATTGAATGCTTGAGGCGTGAAAAGCGCTTGGGGCTTTTAGAAGGAGCATTGGCGGTCGACGCTATCAGAAACATGAAGAAAAGCGGTCAGACGAGGTGGAGGACGTACATGGCATTAGGCGCGGTTCTATTCCCTCCCACATCAAGGACTTAGACATGTCGTTCGCCAAAAGTACGGGTGGATCTGTAGGGTCGTAAGGTGATGCTTCAAACGTTGGGGATGCACACTGGACATCCACCTCGAACCTACTATCCATAGACAAAATCATCCTTGATTTCCTCAATTCCACATAGTCTGCTTGGAATCGTAGCATATCCAGGCGTCTACCATTTGCTCTTCAGTGTGTCCAATCCGGGTCACCGGGGCCCTTTTTCGCCGCATCGATGCGCAGGCCAAGAACCATCAATAAATGCCTCTGTATGACAAGAAGTACGCCTCAAGTCAATGGAGAGGAGCCGTGAATGTGTGGTCATTGTGTTCTGAGCAAGTGACGGGATTTTCCTCGCTTCGACTGTAGCCGCGTGACTCGCATATTGCCCGCTCGCGATGATTTGGGTGATTCGGAGGTTTCCGCGCCCTGACTCGGGATGTGATCGTTATAAAGTGACTACTATCTATCAAAGCTATCGAAAGTATACTACAGCCTCAAAATTGAAAGAAGGCTACTGTCAAATCCATCGTGCTGACGATGTCAGTGTGAGGAAAGGTTCCTCGGGCGGCGGTGAGGCTTTCACCAGCAGTTGCGGCGCGGCGGCTGCCTCATACACTGCATACAGCCATTTAGCGCTTGTCCTTGTTGACTCTTACCACTCCCACCCTATGTCGCTACCTGAAACCCCCTCCGCCCCAACTGAGAATTCCGACTTCCAGTCCATCTTCGATGAAGCCGTGAAAGAGTATAATAAGAAAACCAATGGAAATATTACTTCGCATCCTCTACTCCTCGAACTGGGGTCTTGCACATCTGTGGACGACATTGTCACTGTGCTCCACAGGCAAGATCAGGACCTCAGAACATCCCGGAGTCGCACTGAGAACCTGAATGAGTTTCTCATCCCGATGATAAATGTTCTCTGCGCATTTTCGCCCACCATTGGCGCAGGCGTCGGCCTCGTGGGTATCAAATTCGTAATTTGGCATCAGTGTGTTATATGATTTCAGGTATTCCCACCGGCAAAAGTTATTTTCGCTGGCATTGGAATCCTCCTCTCGGTCGGTACATACATTTTCCCACTGGATACGCTTTTTTGACCCCAAAGGCTTTCAGGCAGCCAAAGATGTCCATATTAGCAGAGAAGCACTTGCCGATCTCTTTTCTCGAATTAGACACTTTTTTGCGCGCCTTGAAGTTCACACCAAGACCGAGATTCCGCTGACTACGGCTATGAAGCGAATAATCACACAGATAATGACAGAAGTACTCTCCATCCTTGCAATCGCAACAAAGGAGGTCAATCGGCCAGTAACAAGTGAGCTTATCCTTGCATAATCTAACGTACACGACTCACGTCCGTTTAGTAAGATATTTCAAAAAGCTTATTGGGAACAAAGACATTGAAGATTCGCTACGGAAGTTGGACACATTAACGCAGGCAGAGAGCTCGATGGCGCAAGCAGAGATTCACAACATCACTCTCAATGTCCAGCGTTCGTGATCTTCATACTCGCAACTGTTCTTTGCGAAAGCTTAACATTCCTACAGGAAACCAGCTCCGTGATCGTCTTCGAACATGGCTTTCTCCCCCAGACCCATCACAAAATCATAACCTCGCGTGTCGTGCTCACCACGAGGGGACCGGCCAATGGCTGTTTCAAAACACCATCTTCAACGAATGGAAGGCGACTGGTTCCCTTTTGTGGCTTTATGGAAACCGTACGTTGCTCTTCGCACTCTTCGCACAAATATCGCTGATGGTATTTTTGATTTGATAGCGGGCTCAGGCAAGACGGTTATCTGGTTTGTCGTCACAGATCATTCCCACCATGTCAAACTTACTCAGTCGAACAGCTCCACGATCATACAGGATATTATAGCCCTGCGCAACGCTGGAAGGGCGTCCGTAGCCTATTTTTATTTTGACTTTCGGGATACAAATAAACGAAGTTATCAAGATCTACTCCATTCGCTCCTTATTCAACTTTCTGCTCAGTCAAATCATTCATTCGATACACTCTCCCGGCTTCATTCGAAACATGATACTGGAACAAGGCTACCTAGTGATGATGCGATGCTGGAGTGCCTCAAAGAAATGCTCTCTACCACGGACCAAAACTCAACTTACATTATCATCGACGCTCTCGATGAATGTCCACATACCTCTGGGATTCCATCACCTCGAGAACATGTCCTCAACTTGCTGAAGAAGCTAGTTGAACTTGACCTCCCAAATCTTTTCGTCTGTGTCACCAGTCGGCCGGAGATCGATATTCGGCTTGTCCTCGAGTCTTTGACGCAAGACCGTCTATCACTCCACAGAGAAAATGGACAAATCGAAGACATCATCGGTTACATCAAATTTGTGGTTCACTCGGACGATGCGATGCGGAGATGGAAGGAGGAAGACAAGATCTTGGTCATTGAGACGCTTTCAGAAAATGCGGGTGGAATGTAAAGCCGTTATTATACACCCATGATGATATTTCTTACGCCATCTCACAGGTTTCGCTGGGTGTTCTGCCAACTGGAATCCCTTCGCCACTGTATCCCATCAAGCGTACGACGTATTCTCAAAGATTTGCCTAAAACGTTGGATGAAACCTACCAACGTATACTAAAGGAGATCAATGAGGCGAACAGAGAGCTGGCTCATCGTTTGTTGCAATGCCTTGCCGTTGCCGCCCACCCACTCCGTGTCAAGGAATTTGCGGAAGTCGTTGCAGTTGATTTTGAAGCAGAAGGGACCCCGATGCTGAACCCAGATCTTCGCTGGGAGGGTCAGGAAGATGCTGTGTTTGCGGCATGTTCTACGTTGATCACCATTTTTCATGGCAATGACGACGAGAACGACGGCGACGACCATGACGACCACGATGATACTAGGGTTGTGCAATTCTCCCATTTCTCCGTATTGGAGTTCCTCAAGTCATATCGCCTTGCTACATCGAGCAGAGATATTTCGTGTTATCATGTTTCCATGGAAGAAGCACATACAACTTTTGTCCAAGTGTGCCTTGGCGTCCTACTCCAATTAGACGAGCACGTCGACAGACACAGCATAAAAGCCTTTCCACTAGCTCAATATGCTGCTAAACATTGGATTATCCATGCCCGGTTCAAGGACGTTTCGGCACACATCAAGGATGGGATGAGACTTCTGTTCGACACGGACAGGCCACACCTTGCAGCTTGGCTCTGGATACACGACCCAGACCGACAACCTTGGGAGCCCACGACAGTGACATCCCCACGCCCAGAGATCCCTAAAGCAACCCCCCTGTACTACGCAGCGCGACTCGGGCTTTTGGAGATGGTAGAACATCTCTTCATGAAGCGTCCAGAGGACCTATATGCGAGGGGTGGCTACTATGTAACTGCATTGCACGCAGCGTTGTGGGAAGAGCATGACGAGGTTTCGAGGTTTCTTCTTCCACGTGTCACGGATGTGGATCTCCGCGGAAGGCAGGACTTCACTCTGCTCCATGTATCATCAGACGTCGCACACCATGAAATTGGGCAGTGGCTCCTCCGTCATGGTGCGAATGTGAACGCTAGAAATGCGGACGAATGCACCCCGTTGCTCATAGTGGCACGGTATCGACGTCTCCAGTTCAGTCGAATGTTATCTGACTCGAAGGATGCCGAAGTCGAACCCGATTGGAGCAGGTATCCGCTATTTTGGGAAGCGGCCCGGGCATTTGAGCAGGCAGAGACGTCGGGAAACCTCAATGTAGCTCGAGTATTGCTTGAGTACAATGCGGAAGTTGATGCCCGAGACAAAAATGGTTGGACTCCGCTGCACCATGCGGTGGGTTTCAGCGACTTCGAATTAGCTCGAATTCTACTCGATCACAAGGCTGAAGTCGACACCCGAGACGAGGATGGTGTGACTCCACTGTTCCGAGCAGTGGGTGAGGAACACCCCGAAATGACTCGATTGCTACTTGATCATAATGCCAAGGTCGATGCCCAGAACGAAGTTGGTTGGACTCCGCTGCACCTGGCAGCATACGAAGGAAACCTTGAGCTTGCTCGAATGCTACTTGATTACGATGCCTCGGTCGATGCCCGAACCCATCATGGTTCAACTCCACTGCACGTTGCAGCATCCAAGGGACACAATGACTTAGCACGAATTCTACTCGATCACAATGCCTCGGTCGATGTCCAGGATGAAGGCGGTGTGACTCCACTGCACTGTACAGCAACCAAAGGAAACCTTGAGCTAGCTCGAATGCTACTTGATCACAACCCCGAGGTTGATGCCCGAACCAATCATGGTTTAACGTCACTGCACATTGCAGCTTCCGAGGGACACAATGACTTAGAGCGAATTCTACTTGGTCACAATGCCGAGGTCAATTCCCAGGATGGAAATGGTGTTACTCCGCTGCACGTGGCAGCATCCAAAGGAAACCTTGAACTAGCTCGAATGCTACTTGATCACAATGCCGAGGTTAATTCCCGAACCCACCATGGTTTTACTCCACTGCACATTGCAGCTACCAAGGGACACATTGACTTAGCACGAACACTACTTGATCACAGTGCTGAGGTCGATGCCCAGGATGAAGATGGTGTGACTCCGCTGCACCAGGCGGTATCTGAAGGAAACCTCGAGCTAGCTCGAATACTACTTGATCACAATGCCAGGGTCGATGCCCGAACCCATTATGGTTCAACTTCACTGCACGCTGCAGCTTCCAAGGGACACGTTGACTTAGCGCGAATGCTACTTGCTCACAATGCCTCGTTCGATGCCCAGGATGAAGATGGTGTGACGCCGCTGCACTGGGCAGCGTCCAAAGGAAACGTTGAGCTAGCTCGAATGCTACTTGATCACAACGCCGAGGTTGATGCCCAGGATAAAGATGATATGACTCCGCTGCACCGGGCGGCGTCTGTAGGAAACCTTGAGTTAGTTCGAATGCTACTTGAGTTTGGGCCCAATTTCCAAGTCAATGATCATGATCGGACTCCGTTGCACTACGCAACGTTCGGGGGGCATCTCGAGTTAGCACGAATGCTACTTGATGACCGAACCCATGATTTCAACGTCAATTCTCGGGATGGACTTGGTCAGACTCCGCTGCACTTGGCAGCATCCAAGGGACACCTCGAGTTGGCACAAATGCTACTTGATCACAATGCCGAGGTCGATACCCAAGCCCACAATGGAATGACTTCAATGCACTATGCGGCATCAGAGGGACACACCGAGTTAGCTCATATGCTACTTGATCATTACGCTAAAGTCAATGAGCACGGTTTCAATTCGTTTCTGGCGGCGGCCATGGGGGCCTCGAGCTCGAGTTAGTTCAGATGGTGCTGTGACGTGGGTATTATGCAGAGGTAAGCCCCCAGCATTGCTCCATGTTGGTTTTATCAACACCAACTCACATGGAGACAGGAAGTCCGCGACCTCCACTTGGCTTTAGGTGATGGCCCGGCGCGGCAAGAAAGGATCGCATTTTCCCAGAGACAGTTTGTGCTCAACCAGACATGGTTAACCACAGCGCAATCCCCTGCTATGAAATAAGACTACCTGGTTGGCTTAACCAGTCCTAGTAGTATTGTATGACTTGTATTTTGTGTTTCGGTCATCAGAAAAGTGTATTTGGCGACATTGTCCTTGTTGAAAAGATTGATGAACCCCAAACGGACCACAAGATTGGACCAATCAATTGTCTGACACTGGGCAGGCATTCAACTTGGACAGGCATGTCTATCGTCGACCGACGCTGCATCACAGTGCGGTCTTACAGAAGGGTCTCTCTTGTTCTACTAGAGATTGAGGTCTTTCAACAGCATGACGGCACGTTTTCCTGACACGGGCCGGCGGCTTTCTTCCACCTAGACTAAAATCGTGATAGGCTTTTGCAATTACAGTACTGTCAACCTGTAGAAAAAATTGCCTCTATTCTCAAAAGTATGAAATGCTGCAAATATATTCCACCAGTCTTACACCGTAACTTATAGTCTTGGGACAGTATGTCATGTAACGAGCTAGCCGTCCCTCCCTTCACAACTTCAGGAGGGCACTGGCACCACCCCACTTGGGGCCGTTGCATCGAGTCGATCACAGCCCAACCGTGACGAACGCAATCGGCCAGAGCAGTACCTCGGCCCATTCCATCACAACAAGCACACAGAGCAGCACAGCAAATCCTATCCGAGATGCAGAGTCTTCTCACATCCAATATCCTGTTCATGCCTACACACAGTGTCAGGCAGTAGCCTGAGAATGCACGTAGGCCAAGTAACACCACCTGATTCACGCACATCGAACACTTCGTGAAACAAGGCATCATCCGATGCCAAAAATTCGCATACCTCGCCCGTCACGTGTGACGGGCCGCCGCCCCCCCGGCCGGCGCAGCCCCATCGGCCCGTCCCCAGCGAGAATGAGCAGCATAAAAAAACAAGGGGAGAGGTACGAGATGACCAAGTCCCTAAATTTCCCATCTGCCCCGTCTGTACTGGCATCGAAATGCTTAACATGTGCAGGCGAATCACCCAGCCGGAGCTTGATGCACACTCCGAGTGCATGCGCACGCCGCGCTAGGAAGTCGTTGACGGAATAGTGCGCAGCGCGCTCGAGTATCGTAGGTTGTTGCCAGCCAATTCCCCCCCTTTCGCGAGTGCTGGGCTGTGAGACCGGGAGGCTGACCAGCTAACAGGTTTGGGCTCTGGCCGTTTGTACACATCAAGGTGGTGGCGGTAGTGCAGCACGGCAACTTGGCGAAGGAAACGTGGGGGGTAAGAAAGAGGATAATTGGGTGAGCCGCGAGTGCTGCGAGTACGGTGAGTGTCCTGAATGGGGCAACGTGTTTCGCGCGCAGGGATGCCGAGAAATTGAGGGCCCCCGTGGAGCTGTATGGATGAACTCGGATCTGCGGCAGTACTACGTGCTGTGGGAAAAGGGTGCGCGAACGGAGACGGCGTATGTACCAAGGGTCCAAGACGGATATTGAACGGTGAGTCGTGAGAAGCACGTGGGAAGGACCGTTGGTGGTCGAAACTGTGCGAAACATGAAGAAGACTGTCAGACGGGATCAAATGACCTACTTGGCATTACTAGGTGCTAACTTCAAGGATATGAACATGACATTCGCCAAAGGTATTGTAAATCTGGAGTGTCATACCAGGTGATGCTTCAAACGTTGGAGAGGCACTCTGGATACGAACCTCGAGCACTACGATGACTCAGTGGGGAGGAGGCGTGCATGGGTGGTTATCGAGTGAAGTACGTATGCTCACGGGGATGTTTTATAATCGTGTGGTCGAGGAATATTAGGGGAGTCAAGCACATAGGATTAGCCAAGGCATGACAGGAAGACGACCCCATCCAGGGCTATAAGCCACAGCCCCATATATACAGGTGCGAACCTTTAGTTGGTCACCGCACTCGCTATAAAACTCCCAGTGTTGGTGTTCAAGTTGGTAAGTCGCGGCAATCACGAGGGGACAAGGCCCCGGGCCCGGGCCGGGATCGTCCGCTGGCACTTGGTCTCGATTGTCTCTGCTGGAACAGCTAAACGTCAAGAGCGGCTCAAATCGCGCTTTCATGGTCTTGGCGGGTAAGCTTTTTCTTCACTCGCGGGTTCTTTGATCTCGGACTTATCATGTTTTACTTTTTGCTTCTTCAACACATAAACCAGCATCTTCGTGTCGTCGGAGGGAAATATCCTCGTTGATATCCTCCAAGGCGGCAGCCACAACCAAGAGCATCGCGGACCGGCACCTCAAAACGGGGCACACGCAAATCTGTCGCTACACCACATAGGAACAAGGGAAAGGCAACACCTTACCTGACACGAAGACGTCCCGTGGGCAGGTTGAAGATACCAAAGCTGCAGGAGAGCAAGACAAACGATGGTGCGTGGGCCGTTCGCATCGGGTTCGTCGTGCGCTGAGCAATTGCTACTTTTCCAGGGCCTTCTCTTCCCCGCGTTACTGCTCAGCGGATGCCCTTCGCTGACCAACTCGCAGCTGCCAGTACGTGTCCCCTATGTTTTTCTACGTAAACACGACGGCTCCGGGCTCAGCCAAGCGCTTCCTTTGCACCAAGACTTCCACCCCCGTTCCCAACCTCATGAAAGGCTCGGCCCGCTGCCGCTCCCATGTCTGAAGCCCCTTCTCTGTACCTTTGGCAAAGATTTGTGCAATACGTGCGGATACGCGAGCAAAGAGCTGAGAGGACGAACCGCTGCCAGAGAAAAGGTGCCGATCGGCTAAAGCCAAGGCAGGAGATGATGGATCCAAGAAGGTATCGTCTTTGAAAAAAGTGTCATGCCCGACCCCTCCCTGACCTTCTCCGAAGAATCGTACGCGAGCCCGAGTCGGCCCTTGTAAGCAGCTGAGGGAAAGTGCAGGTTTCGCAGGAGAAGAATGCACCCGCAAAGGCGCCGCGTAAATGCACAGTAACGATGAACGATACCAAAGGCGAGAAGGAGCACGAGGACGAACCACCAAATGAAGCGTCAGTGGGGTGCCGCCGATCCCGTAGTGAGGTACGCCCTTTCATCTGGAACAATCTCTGTCTGGGGACTCACGTTGGATAGTCGCCGCCGCAGGAAGGAGGACGAGGGAGTCACCAGGTCAGCGCGCGAAGCGTCGGTTGTGACCATGGATGGAGTACGTCTTTTTTCATCCTTGGATATGTCGTGATGCGGGAAGTGCTGAGACCGCTCTTCATTTTTTTTTCCCAGCCGATGCCGTCGCCCGACTTTGAATCTACGGCACACCGAACACCTGGGTCAAAAGCGAAAGCACCCTCACGCACCGCCACTGCTGCACGAGCTCGCCGCCCCCGTGGGCTACCTCCAGCTGTCCTTCAGTTCGACGCATCAAGATCAACGCACAGACTCTTCCGGTATTAGGTGACGTCGACAATGACGACCCTATCGATTTATTTTCTTCGGTCGTAACCAAGTCAGACATCTGTTTACTTCTCATTTTTACATTTCATCTTCATTTTTGTATTCACTTTCCTTTTTTCGTTCGATCTGTACTTTTCTACCTGACTGTCTCATAAGTACAACATATTTTCATTTTTTTGAAATGAATATCTGTTTCTTGCTTTCCGTCTAAAGGCCCCCTACAAGATAAAAGCACAACCCATGATTGAGGCTAACTCGTGCTGGAATATTATAGCAGAGTGGGAAAGGTTACTGGATGCCGAGGGCGGAAGGGACAACGTGTACAGCGAGCGCGGGCTCGATGAGGGGACCAGACGTCACCGGCGCCCCGAGGGCCACCGGGCGTGGGTAGCGACCGCTCCCCGTTATCGGCGATCGTCCACGGCCGCTAATCACGATAATGCCTTCAATTTCGCTTCAAGACTCCTTTTTATTTATTGTTTCAGTCTCATCTGGCAGGAGTCACCTCAAAGCCGATTTTCAGGCAATAGTAATACTGTACAGTAGCACATGAAATTTTTGTATGGTAGCCTAAATACTTCTAAACTACCGCATCTAAGCGATTGCCCACTTGGTCCCCCATTCTGCGTGATCTCGTCCCATCTCGTTATCGCTCATCTTTATCGCTTTGCGCGCCCGTATAACCTTCGGAGTTGCAATAGCGACTTCGACTCGTACAACAACCTAGCGAGCTAATCACTAATACAAACGCAACATGTCCTACACAGCATCGCTCCAGCCGTTTGGACACATTGAGGTGGCAGCGGTGGCCCGAGCAATTCAGGACGGCTGCTTGACAAAGAATACGTGAGAGAGGATGAATGGGTGAGTCGCGAGTGCTGCGAGTACAGTGAGTGTCCTGAATGTGGGCAACGTGTTTCGCGCGCAGGGATGCCGAGAATTTGAGGGTGCCTGCGAGGTTATATAGACGAACTCGGATATGCAACAGTACTACGTCCGAATCGATATGGGAATAGGGAGCACATGGAGGTGGTGTATGTGCCAAAACGATCATCGAATGCTTGAGGCGTAAAAAGCACTTTGGACTTTTAGAAGGAGCATTGGCGGTCGACGCTATCAGAGACACGAAGAAAAACGGTCAGACGAGATGCAAGACGTACTTGTGTTGGGCGCGGTTCCATTCCCTCCCAAATCGAGGACTTAGACATGTCGTTCGCCAAAAGTACTGTGAATCTCTAGGGTCGTAAGGTGATGCTTCACATGTTGAAGATGCACACTGGACACGCACCTCGAACCTACTATCCATAGCCAAAATCATCCTTGATTACCTCAATTCCACGTCGTCTGCTTGGGATAGTGGGTATATCCAGGCGTCTACCATTTGCTCTTCAGCGTGTCCAATCCGAGTCACCGGGGCCCTTGTTCGTCGCAGGCCAAGAACCACCCATAAAATGCCCTCGTATGACAAGGTATGTCGACGGAGAGGAGCCGTGAATGTGTGGCCATTGTGTGGTCTGAGCAAGTTTACGGGAATTTCCTCGCTTTAACCGTAGTCGCGTGACTCGCATATTGACCGCTCGCGATGGGAACAGTAAAAGTACTTCATTAGCTTCATTAGTTGAGTCTGGGGGCGTCGGTTGTCTCGTACACCATAACAATGACGTACAGTACATATCAATTTCTAAACAGGTGTACGAGCTCCCGGGAGCCCGGGTGAGTTCGAGAGACGGAGAGGGACAGACACCGGCCCGGGGACAACAGGGACGCGGGACACGAGGTGTTTCGAAAGCGGAAACGCGGTGAGTCGAGATGAGAAAGAAGTAGCGTAGAGAGAAGAGAAATGAGAATAAGACTAGATTCTTTAAGCAGACGAGGGTGATCCGAATCAAAGAGGGATTTATTGGATGCCCTTCACTGGCCATTGGGCAAGGCCTTATAACTACTTCTCTGCAGGTCTGAGATAAATAACTAGAGTCCACGAAAATAGCGAGTCTCAATGGTTAGCTCAAGACAGTATTTCAGGAGGCAAGGGTGAAACACAAGAGTATAAAGAAAAAGAAGAGAAAGGAGGTGAATCGACGAGAAAAGATGTTTCGCAGCATCCAAATCGGGTCGTACGTTTTAGGGCCGGCACGGGTCGAAGATGAGCCTAGCCGCTGAACCTTACACAGGCACGTCAACAATCGAAGTTATTTTTTCCATCTCGCTCTCTACCAGTAGGATGCCAATCCCCAAGCGTTGATGTGCAGCTGCTCATCAGTGCAGATGTAAGGATTAGACTGGTTCGTCTGTGACATTGGATCGTGTTCACGTGTGGTGTGAATGGCTACATGCATTCGAGTGGGTGGGATAACCCTAGAAAGCACGTTGACCATCGGGAACGAGCGATCACCAATTGGAACCCCGTCGGCCCTGAATAGGCATCAACCACGTGAGTGGGAAGAACAAAGTCAAGTCAGGAGGCCGTACATCTCAGAGGAAAAGTTTATCAGAGAGCGATACATTCGCGTTGCAGCAATGGCCAATACTATCAGAGCTGGGAGCTGAAACATCTATGTTGCGGGTGTATGAGAAACTGGCATCGTTCTCCACTCACGGAAAAGGAAGAACGTACAGCGTTAAGAGCATCTTGAATTTCGAGTAGAAGTGAGCCATGTCAACTTTCTCATCAGTAAAGAGAGTGAAAACAAATACCATTCAGGTTCAAGATAAGGAACACCTGCAATACAAAATAGATAAGGTCAAGAAAGAGAAGCGTCGAAGGCCTAGTAGAATGCTGACCATTGGCGGGACCTCAGCAACAGCAGAAAGTAAAAACCAAACGAGCCCCTGTTCAACCGAACAACATCAGCGAATGGAAGGAAAGGAAATGTGTCACCACCTACCTGTTTCCATAGCAAATCCCCCAGACTGAGCGTGCCCTCGCCTTGCAGGCGTAGTTGAAGCAGGCCAGCGAGCATCACAAGGAGTAAAATAGTGTCGGTAGCGAGCGTGGAAATGACATTCAGTTTGGCGGTGTCGGAGTTGGATAGCCTACACTCGAGTTGTTCCTCAGGTATCCATACGGCACGCATCTGGGGACAGATCAGTCCCAACGATCATGATGTAGCTAGCTTCGGATATTTACCCGCACGACTCCTGACGCCAAAACAAGCGCATATAAGATCTCGGGTCCACCTGCCAGCGCGGAGGAAGAGACCTACCTTGGATGAGGAATCCAACATTTGTTACCCATACCGTGGTGGCAAGCGCCACAACGATCTTATTTCTTTTCCAAATGGCGACGCTGGTGCTACCATCAGTCCTTTTCCTTCTAAAGACGAGCTTAGTGAGGGGGACGTACACGCGGAGCATCAACAATAGTGATGCGCAGGCCAATGCGAAATAGGCGAAAATCTAGAAGGAGAAGGGACAGAGCACAGTAGTCAGCAACTAAGATTCTTTAAATGGAGGATGTGCATCGAAAAAGATTTTTACCAGTTCAAAAACGATCCACAGCTTGAGATGGTCGGTCATCACGAGGCATCCAATTCACGGGCACTGAACGTACCTGACAGTCGATTGGCGTATAGACGTCAAATCCGACGATGTCGAGGATCACCGCCATCAAGGTAGCTATTCGCGTCAGGGAATAAATCTAGAGAAGGTAAAAGGTCAGTTGTAGGCCATTTCAAGGAGACCCCGTCAGCACGGACCCATATTGTCCAACGGTAGGGACGATTCCCTCTGATGACACTCCACTCGAAATCCAGAGTAGTGAGGAATTCCCAACTGAGAAGCGGAAGGTTGAGTTTACATGATAGAACGTGAAGCGAAATGGTAGAGGCAGACAACGCACAGGAAGATGCCATCAAAAGCATGCCAGAGCTTCACCACAGCCCCTGTTAAAATATGGGTTTAGTTTGGATTATAAACGTAGAGCAAGGCCGCACGAGGATACGCACAAATTTCCTGCACGATCACGTTGGGATCTTGATAATTTACCATTCTTGCAGGCAAGCTTAAGATGGAAGGGGACCCGGGGCTGGTCACTGTCTAGCGAAACAGCAACGAACCATCGACAATATATAGCTAGTAGAGGCCGAATCATGATATGAGGAAGCGCGGCATAAGTCGCATGACGATTGATGCCTATCCCGAACTTATTTTTTCTTGTTATACATCTTCAATATTTTCCCACGGGCTTGAACCCACTTTTGCGGGCATCATTGTTATATGTTTTCTCTTTGGGGGCTTTTTGGTTTTCCTTTATCTTGACACTCAAGCTTTGCCACCTTTTTTTCCCACTTCATTTTGTTTTGCTATCTCGGTGGCATCTTTCCAAAGGTGATTCAAACGACTTCTACAAACGACCTGCTTAATAGCGACAAGCGCTCCTGACTCCGCTGAAGAATGTTTTCCTTAAGATAATAAAAAGCTATCAAAGTATAGTACAACCTCATCATTGGAAGAAGAGCTGGTGTATTCATGTCCATCACGTTGGCGATGCCAGTGTGATGAAAGGTTCCTCAGGCCGCGGCGCATCCGAGTCAGTGGCTGTGTCATATAGCGCCTCTCTTTGTTGGCAATCCACCTTGCGCCCTCCAACCAGGAATCCTCTTACCGCCCCCACTTTAAATGCTGATTTGGGTCATCAGAGGGGTGTATTATGACTTGACGCCTTTATTGTTGTTGAAAAGGTTGATGAATCTCAAAAGGGACGGATAGGCCTTCAAGTTTGCAGCGTGTCTATTGTGGCCGATTGACCAGTGCTGCATCTTGCTGCGGTCTTACATCAACAGCGGGGTCGCTCATGCTGTACTAAAGGTCGAGGGCTTTCAGAAGCATGATGCCCGCGGCCGCGGTGCACGTTTTCCTGATGCCTGCTGCAAGTGGCCGTCACGGTCCTCCGCTCAAGACTAAAATCGTGACAGGCTTTTGCACTTACAAAAAGCCAGATAAATTCAGGCTTGAGGCCCCTATCAATGATAGTAAAACTATCGTCGCCGTGTATGGAAATAAATGCCTTAGATATTGAGACAGAAGATCGCAGTGACCACTCAGCTACTAGTATAGGTGGCGGCTCATCATGATTGCCCTCGGTTACATTACTTCTTGATCCGCACAGCCAATCAGAACCAACAACAGCTCAGAATCGGGTGTATTACCAGTGGACGGCCTCTTCACATGGGACAGTCTCGAATGGAGGTACGTGGCAATTCAACGTAAGTTAGGTTGTCCGAAATAGCACGTGATCTTTCAACTGTCAGCGGTTCGGGCTTGCCGCACGTGGTGTTTCTGCCGCTCTCACCGCACGCTGTGGTGAAGGATTATTGGCAAGAGCAGCAGTATCCGTCGTGATGTGCCAGGTGCGCGTGGGTGCATTGGGAGGGCAAAAGGTGAAGACTTTGTGAAGGCAACAATCAATCTTTCTCGTTCTTATCGATCGAAGATTCTAAGAGTGAGTCGCCCTTCCCCCCCTTGTGGTTGACACCAGTGTCCAAGCAAGGGCTTTACTACTCTTACGGATTGATACGGTTAGATCTCGATGAACCCCATTTTGCCATAAATGTCAATCTTATCTCTGCGCATCAGCTTGAACAGACGCCTCATCTTTTGGATCATGTATGGCCTTTTCGCACTTTCATCTTTCCAATGTGCGCACCTGCTATCTGGTTCACTACGACGTACACTGCTACTTCTCGCGGGAGATAGGTCTTCGCCAGGTTCTCCACCTGCACCGCTGATCCTGATGTTGATGCGCGGTGAGCGACCTAGACTTTGAAGCCTCTGGCAGCCGAAGAGGAAGGAAAATGGGGTTGGGCGGAAAAATGCCTCGAGCGTGTCAATAAAGTTGGAAACAGCGACCGACCACTTCTGCGCCGCGCACGTGCGCTTTCCCAACTTGAAAAATGAAAAAGTCACATGATGAGGTGGACGGAAGAAAGGGAGAAGAGGAAGAATCATATGGTCGTGTAGACAATGCCAGCGATTGTCAACGTACGGTGGGTCGCGCTCTCTCTATCCTCAGTCTCGTATGGTTCAACAACATATATTGTCAATCAATCCAAAGTAGTGTCATCACCCCCGTACTATTCGACTCAAAACACTACCTAGATCCAGAGACATTCAAAACGAAACGCATAACGAGTGATTGAAAGGCCATTGTGCGCCATCCAAATTGTACAATACCAGCACTGTGAGCTAAATGGTATAGAACCACCCAGCCCAAGGACGATTCTGTCACTTATTTGCCGTGGTGGGTGCGGAAATGCTCGACAACCTGCTCGAAGGTTGGCTCGTGGTCCCAATCGTGCTCGGCGACCTGATGTTTACCCTCCATAATCTTGACTTTGTACTTTGGGGGAGTGTCGCTCGAGGTCAGGGTGAACAT
>QLPA01001673.1:0-29092 GCA_003313945.1 Lactifluus pinguis
ACGTCTTCGTCTATATCCTCATCCGACGTAACCCACCCTTGACATGCCTTCACAAAGTTCACTGCGCGGAGCTGTGGTAAGAACACCACGTCCGAGTCGGGATCTGGCGCTATGGCGGCGAGGCGGCGTAGCAGAAGTAGGCCGTCCGAGTTGGCTTTGCTTGCAGGGATGCCTAAAATTCCTGCTGCCAGCTCATTGCGGTATCGATCAAGGCGCGGAGGCTCGGAACCAGACTTCGTAATGCAAAGTACAATTGCAAGGGAGGTCTCCGGAGCTTAAGGGTTCAAAGCGGTCAGAGCACCATTCTCAACGGTAGATATGATAAACTTACAACTCCTTTCCAACCGGCGTGCTAGCAGCAGCCATTGGTCTGTTTCTTCCCCCGAGGCATCACGCAACACGTGCTGCAGTACAGTATAGAGTATCCGTGTCTGTAAGCTGTCGTCTTCGTCTTGCGCGTGCCTGATCAAATCAACGATAAAGGCCGCCAGGCCATCCAACGAACTGCGCTTTCCACTTAGCAAAGACGTGACAGCATTAATGTGCCAGCTATCGTCCGTGGCAGCCGCCGTCAAAAGATACGTCGTCAGCTGTTGGGCCTTGATCACAATGTCCTGCAGTATATCCTTAGCCGCCGTCCGTGAAAATGCCGGATTCGGCAAGGCTGGTACTTCGAGGAGCTCTTCCGCATACATTGCCAGGGAAAGAAAATGCCGGAGGGCCCACAGGTTGGTTCGTGCTAGGTCTCTGTTTCCCGAATAACTGTAAAGCAATGCCATGACCCCTCGTGCATACACCCCAAGGCCTTGTTGATCTGCTTCACAATCAGGTCCTTCTGCGGCATCAAACGATGATGGTGGCGGAATGAGAGGATGAAGGATCGCCAGACTCGGAGTCGCTGGCTCTGGCCGAAGGTTGCATAGCAAGTCATCCAGGTATCGGTTGGTGGGGAGCATGTCATCCGACCCACCAAGTTTGTGGACACCACTCTCTGTCGCAGCGTGCAGGATATCCAGAGGGCTTTCCAGGCGTGAGCATTGTTTACATTTCAGAGTGAAACTTAGGCCTTACCTTACAAGGATTGAAGAATGGAAGATAGCGTCATGTAGGCGCGCAGAGATCGCGGCACCTACCAGCTTTTGCAAACCCGCAGGCGCACTCGCCAGCCAGGATGTCCAGATCTCTTGCGCGACGGAGAAGTCAGATACCGGCAGAGCCTTCGGCACCAAGAATGCCAGGGCGAAGACGTCAGGAATAAGCGAGAGCGCGAAACTCTCCTGAAGAGCTAGCCCAGGCCTGTTCTCGAGGCAAACGGCAATGACATCGACCAACACATCTAATGTTGCTGCCTCCTCTGCTTCTCCGTGAAGGATGCGTGAGAGCTCTTCACCAAAGGTGGCAACCACCTGCTGGAACAAGGTGTCGAACGATTCGACCGTCACGAAGTAACCTTCAAGCCTTGTCAGACACTTGTATTAACGAGATACTCGAGCGCACCTGAGCATCGGATAACACGAATAAGCAGAGGTAATGCTTCTGGATTGGCCGACCCCATAGCATCGGAAAACATAGCACTAATCGATCCATCAAATTCTTGCCCAATAGGCTTCAGGTGATCGGGGAGAATGTGTTGTTCGGCCGCATCTAAAAGGGGTGGAAGGGTGGTGTAGATGGGCTGCGACGGTAGCGATCCGATAAGGGCACGCCAGAGTTCGAGAGTAGCTGCCTGGTCAGCGCGGCGGGAGAGGTAGGTCGTCAAAAGCCTAGGCGACACGCTCAGTATTCTGTTAGCATGTTCAAACATGGTCGCATCCAGGGCCTAAAATAGGGTGGATATCATCATAAGAACAGATTATCCACGACGGTCTGTCCTACCTCGGCTTGGCCAATCCCAACAAAGAGATTGTCCCCAAAAGTATCAATCATATCGAGTAATACATCGAGTTTACGCTGATTGCCTTCGTCCTGTATATGCGACAGAAGAGCGTCCCGACTGTGGGAGAGTACCCCTTCCATAATCTTTTGGAAGAGACTGTCGGTAACCGAACGTGGATGACTTCCCTCCACGAAAACCGCACAGGAAGCTTTGAGTAAGGAGAAGACTAACTGCGTGTTTGGCGTGTCAGCAGGGAAGGAATGAACCTTTATTCCAGACACGAGGGCATCCCAAGCAGCATCAAATAGGCCTGTTCGGTGGGAACTATTCAATACGTTATGAGAAGAAAAAGGAAAACGCATACCTGCGTCGATCTCGTCCAACCTGGCCAAGCCCTTCGCGACCAGTTCTCCTGCTAGCCCCTCCTCAACTCTTAGCCTCTTCGATGTACTCTCCTCCCACACCCTTGCATACTGCGCACACACAAGGGTCTTCTCCGCATCTTTGCCATATACACTGTCGCCTGCGTCGTTGCGGGTACTGCGTATGCACCGCACCACAAACGTGGTACATTCGAATAGTGCCTCAAGGAAAGCAGCAGATTTAGCAGCGCGGTCAAGGGCGCTAAGCGCGCGCCCATCTACAGCGGCCCAGAATGAAGAGAAGAATGCACTGGCGGGGATGTCCGAGTCCGAGCGTAGAAGGATCTGTGGGGACAGAGGTCAACACTGCGATATGATGTCGGAGTGGCGGAACGGCACGAACAGATGACGGGATAGAGGACAGGATGACGAGGATGGCCGGGTAGCCTTGCAGTGGCGAGCCACCACAACCGAGCTCCAGAAACTGCAAAAAGTCTGCGAAAGCGGGTGATCGTCCATCTTTGACTGTGTAACCAGACGCGGGTTGATCTGTCCTTTCCTCTTCCGCGTCGGAACCGTCCCCTTCTTCGTCAGAATCTCCTTCGTTCGCCTTGTGGAGCTCAAACGTGGCATCAATCTCCCAGGCGCGTGGATAGTCTGTCATACGGTGAGCATTATGATGACAACAAAAGCAATGGAGCGCCGTACCCTTGAGGAACTTCAGCCATGGCCGCCACATTGTTCCTCTGACTTGCACGCTCGGCTCGACAAACGAGGAGCGCAAAACCGCCACGCTGAGTATCGGAACCAAGCTAGCCATTTCGTCTAAATATCCCCGCCTATTCTGTCAACTAGAAGAGGCACATCAGGAGGCGGTCTTACCTCGCCAGTTCTCCAGCAACGTCCAAAGTAATGCCCAGGCATAACTTCGAACGCCTGGTTGTGCATATCCAAAGCTTTCAATATCCGCGAATGGACATGTTTGCGCGTGATGAAGAGAACTCCATAACCGCGCATCGGAGAGAATGTCTAGTAGATCTTCGAGTGACTTGCGTCCAGGCCCCTGAGAGCGAGCATCTGTACGTCTTCCTTAAGAAAGGAGCCACAAGAGATAGCGTAGCGTATCCACACACCCAATATTCCTTGTAGTGCGCCCAAGGCCCCGATGCGCAGCCGCGCCTTGCGATCCGTCTCACTCTCTTCCTCACTCTCACCTTTGACCCGCGCCGATAACTCGCTATCCGTTCTCCGTGTCTGCGCCGCCACAACAGGCGTCGGAACCGGCTTTCCACGTATCGTCCTCTGCACGACGACCTCTACGGGTACTTGCACCGGATTCAAATAAGCGTGCAAAGCGAGTGGATCGAGCAACGCGCGCTGAACGAATAAGAGCAGTGCGGCCCTCTGCGCGCCATCCAAAACCAGTCTATTCTCCTTTTTCTCCACCGCACTTGTGGTGGTGGTGGTGGTGGTGTCCGAGTCGGCGTCGAGGGAGATATGCGCATCCCAAGAGCGCTGCGCGACTTGCGCGACCTGCCGTTCGGCATCGCGCGTGGCCATGCACCAGCTACCGAGTATAGACTCGACCTGCTCCGCAGACGCCATCTCGCGGAGGTAGAAGAGCATCTGTACGCGTAGCTGTTCCACGCGGAGAATATCGGCGTGGGCCGACAGCGCGAGAGCGCGGAGGCGGCGTGAGGGGTGCAAGAAGAGCGCAGGCGCATGATGCATCTGTCAGTTGTGAAAGAGTTGAGCAGTTTTATAATGTGATCGCAGGGGTTTAAGAGATTTGGGGGATACTAAGCGTTGGAGCCACATACCCAGACCGGGAGTGAGAGCTCGAGTGCCTCGAGTCGCGCATACACCTCCGCGTCTTGATGGGTGTCATCTTCAGTTACAGAGGGACGTGCACGATCGATCCACACAGTCCGAAACTCCTCGACCGCCTTGTTCTTCGTCACCGTGTCCTTTTTGTTTAGCGCGCGCAACACGACAAGCAGTTCTGCTGGCAGACGTTGCGCAAGACCGAGAGCATCGATTGGGTCCTGCTGCACAGGTTGCGGCTTAACTGGTGGGATATACACCTTCTTACGCGGTGGTTCCTTGTTCTTGCCCTTGTCTTTGCCTTTGGGCTTTCTTTCTTTAGGCAGGCTTGGTGCATCTGTGGGCGGAGCGTCCTTGGTCGCCTTGCGTGCATGCTTCTTGCGCGTGGCAGAAGACGCGGACGACTTTGTTCCACTCTTGGTCATAAGATTGTGTCAGGATTGTGTCAGGAAACAAGTGTAAGTCGGTAGATGAGTCGATGAGTGGTCAAGGGTGTCCTAGTCATAGCTATAATCTCGCTGAGTAAGCAACTCTAATCGCAATGGCAGACTTTCGAAACAAGTAAAGGCTACTTCCTACGATACTGGCTTTTTTTTGTGATAACAAGTGCAACAATGTACAGCATAAGGTGATGGATGAGATCGTCGTATATATGAACAAGATCATGTAGATGGTGTGAATACCCAGCCCGCGCTTGTGAAGGAAGCGGGTATATGCTGTGACCAAAAAAATACATCAAAAGATATCCAGGACAGAGGAAAGACCCTCCCGCGCAGATTCT
Organism: Lactifluus pinguis; assembly: GCA_003313945.1. NCBI lineage: Eukaryota > Fungi > Basidiomycota > Agaricomycetes > Russulales > Russulaceae > Lactifluus > Lactifluus pinguis. The sequence goes on from QLPA01001673.1 coordinate 4,844, forward strand.
GACTCTGGGTGAGATATCGGAAGTCGTCAAGCGAGTCTCACGGTGCGTAGGTGCTGTCGTAGTACAATGTCTCGGACTAGATGCCGATCAGTGAAAATGAATTCGGCTGTGGGTGAGGACGTACCACTCGCAAGGATACCAGCCGTTGGCGTAGTTTCCTGCGAGGCCTCGGTTAATAGGCAGCACTACACAATCAATCGAAAATCAATCTCACCGTGACAGATGTACAGTAACCATAAAACTTCCTAGGAATCGGCGAGTACGTTCTTTGTATGGCGTTGAATTTCCCGCGGAAGTCTAGTGTCCAAGACAATCAATGATTAGCATCGCTCATAAGCGATAGACATACATTTGGAAGCAGTTTCCATATCATTTGACCGATCTTCGTAGCTTCTGACGTATCGCACGAGACGAATACCGGACTCGAGCTTGCGTTGAAGGATGTCGCACTTGTTAAGGAAGAGCACGAGGTCGACATTGGCCAGTAGCTTGTTTTGGCAAAGCCCCTTCCAGAGGAGCACCGAGTCCTCCTGTGATAGTGTTGCGCATTAAACCAAATTTATCGAATCGGTTAAATAATTGATTTAGCTTACGAGTCGGTTCACTTTCGGGTCCTCTGTCAACACTTGGTCGAACGCCGAAATAGGCGCTAGAAAAATGATGGCGTCCGCTAAGAGTTCGATCAATACGGAGTGGAGCGGCGCATGTGAACCTCTTGGACAACACGTACCATTATCGAAAAATGGAACCCATGTGGCTACACCAACCCATCGCACGGAAAGAAGCGTAAATGTAAGAAATCACCACACCAGGAACATTGGTGTCTACATACGTCGCTGAGGGGCATTGTCAGCACCGTTGTTTGCGGAGTGAACTAGAATAGGAACGGAGGCGCACTTGGAATCGTGATCCACCCACGTCGACAATTCGCCACTGTGTCCCTCGCTGATCACCCGCTTCCATCTCGAACTTGTACTCCGAAACGCCGATTGTCTTTAATCTCGCTTTAAGCACGTCATCTGCCTAGGCGCGTCAACAGAAATGTAACGCCGTCCAGGATAGGCATCGCGCGGCGCACCGTCCGTAGGGACGTAGTCGTACCCAGTTACCCGATCCAAATCATTCAGGAAACTGTAATGGAGACAAGAACCCGTCAGCGATGGTCGTTGCGATAGTGACACTGAGCCATGAGTTGGGTCTGTGGGGAGGAATTGGAAAGAATACTAACAACCCACTCTCCTCCTCTAACCGTACACGGCGCAGAGCCAAGATCTCACGCATGCGCATGCTTTCCCATAGACGTATCAGATCAAACCGACACTCGAGCAATACCCGCTGGGCTTCATCCACGGTGTCCGCGGCAACCGCATTTGCAGGGCGCGCCCCAACACCATCCGAGCGCCATCTGCCAGGACGTACGAAGACTTCCTTGGCAAGAGCGAGGGCAGACGTAGGCATGCCTACTGGACCCATCCCGAGGTCAGCAGGCTCGTCCTCGGAGGGTGGCACCAGGAGGGCTTTGAGCATAGCCTCAACAGGCCGAAGAGGAGCAAGGCGCTGAGCGATCTCATCGAGTTCCATATCCTCAAGAGCGTCTTGCTCAGAAAACGCGTCTACGTAAGGGGACTGCATAGACATCCCGACAGGCCGCTCTTCGTCATAGTATTCATCAAAGTCATACTCCGATTCTGCGCGGGCCTTGCCTTTGCCCTTGCTATCAGTTCGTACTGAAGGAATTTGCGAACGCGACTCCCAGGGACTTGAAATGCTGCGGGCACGGTTACGAGAGGTCTGACGACGATAGGTGGAAAGTGCGGCGAGGATTGTATGCACCGAACGAATAACGTTTAATTGGATGATCATACGCCAATGTATTCGCTCCTCACGAAAAGCTGTAGGCGTGTAGATACGCTGAAACTCTAGGTGTTGTAAGGAGGATCACATTAAACGTGCGAGAGTACGAGGACGCAACACTCACGGCGCAGTGTGGTGGACTTGCCTGTGGTACAGTAAGCGATAGTGACTATGTAGTGAGAGAGAGATGCCACTCACCAGATTCGCTTTGACCTAGAAGGAGTACACGAACGACTTTGGTTTTCTTATTGGCCTGCCGTTCGAGGCGGATAGCCTCATCAATAGCCTGAGAGACGAGACGAGCCTCTTCTTCGCGTCTTATGCGGATTATCTTGGCGTCTGGCAACTCATCTTGGGGAGGACTGAGAGCAGAAGAAAGGGGGTCATCGTCATCAGCCCGGATACGCATGAGAGGAGAGGCAAGGTGGAAAGGATAAACTGGAGAGAGGTTAGTGTGGAGTGGAGAAAGATGAAAGGCGACCGGGGACGGGGAGCAATTGGCGGACCGAGATAAAAGGGACAACAAGTTACGCGGAGAGCGAATTTGGGTTCACAGTTCCCAAGCATTATTACCCCTGACCAGATCGCCGCTCATCTCTCTCATTCCCACTTTACCCAGTTTTTGCTGGCCTAATCCCGACCTTTCCACTATCTTTCATGATTCCGTCAATAAGTTAGACATTCATGTCGCACTAAATGATAAATACTGAACCGTAAATAATTGCTTCCGGCCGGCGGAACACCATTTTGACAAGTGAAGGAACAGACCCATATTTAGAAATATAAACTATCAACTCGTTCCTGATCGAGTCCGCCAACCTTTCGGGCAAACTTGTCCAGGCACCGAGAATCGGCACACTCACACCTCTCCATTCTATACAATTCACTCTCAGTTGTCGATGTCGTAGAGTAGAACTTCATCTCAAAAGAGGAAACTTTCTTTTATCTTTGCCAGTTCCACTCTTCAGCATTCGCAATTCCATCGGGTATTCATGGACCCCCATTCAAGTTGTCTCCACCCTCGCTGCGCTTCGCCTAGTCCCTGATAACGGTACCCTCTACCCCCATGAGACTATTTTCTCTTGTTCCCCTGTCTAACCCCCCCACAGAGTAAGATACCAGTTTGCGCCATAAGTCCAGCAAGGCACGCCCCCACCCCCTGATCATCCTCCTGGCGTCCGGACGGCCGCATGTCCCCACCGTAAGCGTCATCTGGTCGCAATGCAACCTTGATTACAGGAACGTAATGCGCAGCATACCCCGTTCACCAGGCACCGGTGTCATTTGAGCCCGAACTTCACCCAGATGGGGACTGCGGACCGGGGACCCCGATAGCATTCCAGAAAATGAATGAAAAGAAATCAAACATATGCCGTGTGTTTGCCTAATTTGGTGCTTGCCCGTATCCACGGACCCCCATACACAGCACAGTATCCATATGCTCTTGCCCGTATTGACGTTGTCCAAAACGTTCCTTTCACCCACCTGCGTCATCTGTACCCTCATTCTTGAACCTTCCGCCTTGCGTGCGAGCCACAGCCAGGCACATTCAACCTTATTGCCTCCAGGCGAACTTAACTTCTCCTGCCTCGTCTTCACGATTCCTGTCCCGGTCACCGCCGCCGGACCCTACACTCGGGACTGCGAGCGTTTCCTAAATTCCTATATCTTTACTGAATTTCGCATAAGTCGGGCGAGCAAAGGTGAAAGCGCCAGGGGTGTTCGTTGCACCGCATTCTCACTTGCGCGCTTTTCACACGGATCATGTTGCCTGCGTTGCCTGCAGGATTGGCGCCAAGGTACAAATTACGGACCCGTCATCGATTAATGTCGCTTAAAGCCGGCTGCCGCCTGTACGTGTATCCAATGTTGGTTATACGGTATAGATAAGAGATCATATATACGTGCCTGCTAAACAAGGGGTGATGGGCGCGGATTGGAATCGCAGCCAAAGGAGGAACAAAACATCCACACGAGCTCAGCTGTCCAGCAGAAATGATGAAACGTGCCGGATGCTCTTATGTGCTGTGATGTATATGATACCATCACAGCCATGCCATCACCCGCGGGTATCTGTTCAGGGGTTGCAAGGGGGAGACGGGATTCAGACTCACCGCGAAAAAAGATCACGCGAATGCGTCGCGGGAAAAGTTCAACTTGAAGGTCGTATATCAAACAACACAGTGAAAATCACGCCAAGAATACACCAAGATCCTGGAAAACAGGGACTTGCCAGGCGGCCGACCCGGAGCTATCCGAGCCTATCCGAGCCCTACTAGGCCATGAACGTGTTCATCCATCCATCTTTGTTCTGCGCGTTTCAGATCAATTTGTTCGGCTGGCCCTCGGCTTTGACCGATTCAGAGCCTCCCCCTCCCATTGGCTGGGGAAACTACGAATCGAACCCTCATAGCGCTTGGTACAGTCTGGGCCTCTGGGGCGCACCCATTTAATACACTCTGTCCTGACAACGATTGTACGAGTGCCTCTAGCCGATACGGTTAACTTTCTCATTCACGGGAACTCTTGATCCATGTTCCTCATCATCATACACGTGCAAAGAAAAAACGTTCAAGTTGTCGTGCGAAATACAATAGGACAATACCTTGGACAATACTCATGGAAGCCTCCAGAAATGGAATCCGGCATCGAAAAAGTCCCTGACAAACTAGTATAGCAAGTACTGCCGACTGCAAGTAAAAGCTTGCATTCCGACTGTCACCGTCTGTCACCGTCTGTCACCTGGTTATATGCTCCACGGCCTCGCGTTCACAGTGGATAGGACACAATCTCGGCAGAGCTTGGTGTGCCTGAACGACCTTCTGATTAAGTTACAATGAATCCCAGTGAGGCGCCCCAAGCCCGCGGGTATCTACCTGAGTCCTCTCCTCGCGGAAACTTTACGTCACGGAAGAGAATCGTTTTTGATGATACATAGTGCTTCGCCTTTATCTCCTCGGACTTGCTCCCGCATTTGTGAGTTCGCAATTCTTCAGGCATCAAGATAATGACTCCCTAAGGTGGTCAAGAATGACAGTGTGGCCACGACGCAGCATCGATCAGCTTGATCATGTTCTACGCTAGTCACGTCGTGCAGACGTCTTGGAGCAGTCATCTGGGTAAACGAGAAGAGCAGGTGATGATGTCCTTGGATCGAGATATGGCCGCATGCATAATTGTTGTTTTGATTTCCTCTGGTAGTTTAGGTTTGATGGTCACCCTTTATGTGCCTCAAGTTAGCCCTCCCAGTCACACGGCCGTGTGTATATATGAGTGGTAGGAATGCTGTGAATAGCATTGAGGTGAATCACAGGAAGTGATGTAGCAAAATGGTGGTGGCGCAACACCGTTTCGCGGTTGAGGACGACTTCGGGTATAGGGGCTATAGTGCCCTGGCCCTGACACAAATTCGTCGCGCAAGCGGCAAGCCCCACATTTGTCGGTACTGTATTTCCGAGACCCTGTTCCTATAGACATTACCTTCTTGATCACCGCTTAGTTCGTCCTCCTTTCCACTTACCTCGATGGAATGTTCTATCTGGTTCCTTCACTCAGCCTACAGCGATGCCTGAGTGGAGGCACCAGCAAACCTTGCAGGTCCTTGGCCATGTACAGGCACTTAGTGCGCGGACGGGATCCACATATACCGTCTTGCCATTCTACATCCGCAATTCATCCGTTAGAGATGCCTGAGCTTCGGAAAGAGCCGTTCAGGGCATCGTTCGTAGATGTCTAATGTAGACCCGCACCCAGCTCCGTTGCGCCTGAATGCCATCTGCACTTGTAAATTGTTTCATTTGCACAGTCGAGATGCTGTCGTGGTAAGGAATACGATTGCAAGTAGACACCCACGGCTGAAGGACTGGAGTAGAGAGCTGTGAAAGGAACCAAGATGGAACATTGTGACCAGGTTTCCGAATCTTTCAATGAGTCGTCGTCTATGGTACCTTCCACGCCGCGTCCCCGACATCCGTCCACATGGCATACAGGCAGAAATGATATCAAGGTGGACCCGTCGGAAAGTGCGTTTTGAGTCCGGAACTGAGAATCTTATATGCAGGAGCACTGATGTCACTTTGCCTCAGACGGAGCTACGTCTACCATGATCTGTTGAAAAGTCCTATATGTAGGATGATCAGCCAGATGCGTGAGTAATGATGGAAAAGAGATAGATGAACCATGTCGGGATTCACAGGATATCTCCTGCTGTCTGAGAAGGAAGTCTTTCTGCATGGCTCTCTTCGCATAAAGAGATACTGAAATACAGGAGAGCTGTTATACAGCACTGGCTTGGCCTCCGTTAGCCAGGGCGGACGATTTTCTATTGGCGGCGGCCCGGATCTTCTCACAATCTACCTTGTTGAGCACTTCGAAGTAGACCGGGTGGAAAGAAGAAATCAGGTCATCGCAAAGGAGGATTTGATCAAGTAGATACCTTTTGCTTGCCAGAGTTTAGACGTGGCGTGGTAGGAAAGGGAAAGTACTTCATCGATGCATACGAGCAAGTTCCGTATGGTAATGCTGGAGATAATGCTGGATAATCACACAGGGAATCATCCATCAGAAAAGTGCTTACCGTTCTCCTTTTTTGGAGAACGAGGTGTTCGCTGCAGCGTCGGGATTCACCACCCGGATTTGCCGCAGCGTTGCCGCTTCATCTTCCGCTTTCTGTCCGCACTTCGCGGGATGCCTCACCTCGAGAGCACGTTCCGTGTCCATTCGCCCTCGACAAGTCTGAAATCCCGAAGAAGTATTGACCAGTTGCGTGGAGGACCGGTTCGACCTGTGGGAGAATGATCACTTTTGACTCTTCGAGAAGAGCATACAGGTTCGTCATTTTCTCCCCGAACAACCATGCCAATACCGTGTCAACTATCTACGCGTTGAATACAATCGAGTCAGAAAGCCAAGTCAGACAGGGAAACAAAAAAAGGGTGGGCAACGTACCGTGCGTATGGCCAGCGTGCTAGAATCTTCGCACGCGACTCAACTTGCGCAGAAACTTCTTGAGCATATCGTGCGCCGGGATCCCAGGCAGACGACGGAACTCAACCATGGACGGCGCGGAGCGCGTCGTGGGCGCCAGGAAAGGGGAAATTTTCAAACTAGGTTGGCCAGGACTAACACGTTAGCCACCAGCAGAGGGAGGGGGCGTCATTGTGGATGTGAGGAAGGCCGCGGGGGAGCACCAGGACGGGGAGGGGGCAAAAGGAGGGACGTAAGTGGGACGTACTGATGTCGTCGATCGAGTCGTACTGCGGCATACGCTCAGCGATCCCTGAGAAGACCTCAAGCGTCGGGTTCGCATTGAGCAACGTGCCGAAACGGTCAGGGAAGTACGGTATGAGTATCCGTGGATCGAGTTCGCCTTGCCAGAGGCAAAAAGCCAGCATCGTCGAACCTGTCTCAAGCAGGCATTGGGTGTACACGAATTCGTCCACCTGGAAAGTGCTTTACTTGGTTTGGGGCACTAACAACAGTGAATAAGACATACCTCCGAGTCGTCAGGATCAACTACAAGTTTACCCTCGACCTTTTTCCGTTGTTTGTCTGCAAGCTCGATGTCGTCCTGTGTTCTGTGGTTTCGAGGAGAGCCTCTGCTTGGGAAATTGGTGATTGAAGAGAGCTGGGAGCTGGGACCAAAAATGAGGATGTTAGAGCTCGGAAAAGTAGCATGGGTCACGTGCGGTCAGGCCATGGATGGGAGAATTGACGAGCGAAACTTACCGCGACCAAACTGACTGAATTGCTTAATGACTCCAAGATTATGCTTGGGGTGTACCTTCAAGAAATTAAGTATACGACTCCTTGATTATGAGGAAGTGGGCATTGTAGTCGTGTGCTTGTACATACATCACAAATATGTTATCTCAAACTATACTAGTATTTTGGAGAATCCAAGTAAGAGTAGATGAACGTGGGAGTTAGTGTGAGTTGTGAGTACTAAAATTCTTGTCGCCGAGGTTCCCAATGGACGTCGAGGCGTGTCCCTCTGACTGCATCGCCGCCAAACGTGTCGCCCGGTATTGGTGTCGCATATCTTTTGCCGGCTGTGTCCTGCCAATCATATCAGAGGCGTGCCTATAGAGATCCGGAAGAAACAATTACTGCACCTTTGGATGAGCTTGAGATATTCGATTTAGTCAGAGCCTCGACTCGGAAGGATCTACCAAACTCAGGCTCACAGGGTGGCCTGCTACTTCTCGTTCATGACATAGTGCGGCCAATGCGTCTCGAGCATTGTTTCCCATAGAATACCCCACCTCCTTCAAGTTAGGAAGAAGCTCCAGTGGCTGTTCTTCATCCTCACATTGTAGAGAACGAAAAATCCCTGTGACGAGATTGTCTTGTACGTGAAGTGTCTTCACATTTCTGAATGGTCTGAGAAGTTCACGCCACTGTATATGGTCAACCTCATCTAAGGATTGAACATGTACATGGCTAAGCGTGACCTTCTCCACGACAGAGAGGACAGGTGCAAGATCATTGAGGATTTGTGCTGCTAGTGCTACCTGCCGATTCAGGTATCTGCACTTGATCCGCAAGGCCAATGGTTGTTTCAATTTCCCTGTCCAGGGATCTGTCCTTAGACGGACAAAATCATCATCGAAGCTGAGCTTGACAGCGCTAAATATGAGCTTCTGGGATGATTGCATGAACTGCAAGAGGTATGGAACAGCAAAGAAGAGTGGCTGATTATTAGTATAATAGATGTGGAGGATGCCAAGGACAGGGGCGCTGATCCGAGCAATAAGACACTCCAAGTATGTGGCTGTGCCAACGAACACAACCCGACGAAGATGAGTTAGTGTGACCAGCGTCATGTTTGGAGTCTGGAGCAATTGTGTCCCACCAGTAGAATGAGGGTTGTGGAGAGGGGAAAGAAATTCAATTATGAGTACCTCCAGCTGAGGCATAAATGAAAGCCATGTCAGTAAATAATTTGGTGGAAAATAACTAGATTCCTGAGTTTTGATGAGAGAGTGAGAGTGACAAGACGTGTGGCGGTCCTCAGCAGGGGAGATCCAACCGGAAGCGAGACTGCTGCCCGCAGCAAGAGGAAGCGTAGATTGGGTGCTCGAAATGTTGTAGGCAGAGAAAATGCTACCTGGTTGGTCTGAGAATTAATGTATATCTCTTCCAGAATTGGGAATTCTTTGTCCATAACCCTGATGAACTTATTCAGATAATGATCTGGGGTCAACGGCATGCAAAGGTTAATATGACGCAAGCGATCACGGTGCGAGAGGGCAAGCAGTATGCCCGATTCATCATCTGCCGTCAACTCCTGTTCAGTCTTGTGATAACAGATGGTGATGGGCAGAAGTGGTGAATGTGTGAGCATGTCTGCTACAGGTATGCCATAGGTGCAGACGAGATTGAGGCTCAGCTGGGATGGTGACGACAAAATGAGATTTCGCCACGGTCGACAAACATGTATCAGTTTGAACCACCAGCGCTGCTGGGACCTATTAATGTACTGCCTGCCTTGCTCATCTTCATACTCTTCCGGGTAGGCCAGTCGGTAGGCATAAAAGATGTTGAGAAGCATGTCGTCATTGAGGATATGGATTGGCGAGTGTTGCCTATTTCCATTGCACCCTATTAATTTGCAAGTCGGTGAACAGATCAGTGACACAGCTTGAAAGACCCGGGCTTGGAACTCACGACTTGATTCACGTTCACCGAGGGGGGGGATTCCGAGTCTGGTAGACCACCAACCGGCTTTCAGGGAGGTGAGTAATGACATGGCTGTGATTGAAAGATGTACAGGCACTCCAGAAATGGACACGGCATCATGTCTCGACTGTCCCCTTTTCTACACAGCGGAACCAAAAGTGCTATTACTATGCCAGTGCCCACCCAGTCCCGGGCCGAGCGTGTCGCGGATGTTCAACCGCGATTCCGCATACTTGTACAGCACTTGATACAGCTTGAACACCCGCAAGCATCCTACGTTCTACTGTGAATACACATTCAGGTCCCCCTAGCGCGTTCTACGCTTTGGCATAGTTTTCCTAAACACCGCTGGTCATGATTGACTGCGGGAGGATCGCACAGGTGGACCTTGCGTGGCTTTCGCATTCCAAGGATTTTGCCCAAAGCGGTCACACGGATCAATGACGACGATTTTAGATTTTCTTTCTTGAGCCTGCTCGCAGTTCCACCTGCCATCCACCGATCCGGCACCGTACTTGAAATGCAAGCGAATGAACTACGGACGACAAGGTATTGACTTCGAACAAATTGATCATGAGTCAATTTGTCTTACTAGTTGGCATCAGCAAATTCACGAATTTCTTGTGAACTTTTTAAGAGTTTCAACCTGGAGTCATTACATCAATCTGTTTCTAATCTGTATCATATAACGGGCGGCGCATACAAAGGACGTGAAATTAGTGCTGTGCTCGGCGGCCTCGGCCCGGCAAAGAACTGTGAGTTGGTCGAAGATGTCGTGCAACCAGAGGGCGCCAGTTTTACGATGGACGGGCATGTGCTCGAATGGAAGAAGTGGAATATGCACGTTGGTGGATTACTCTTAACAGTTTCCTAACGATCTACACTGGCATCCGCTGATTTGTGCCTCTGAAATGGTGCCCATGAATGTAGCCTTCAGCCACCAAGAAGAAATTGCGCTCTCGTGATCACATACAACGACGATGGAGTCTTGCGCCCATTATTTTACTGTCTCTCTCTCACAGAGGTGGTGGTGTCCTATGGCGCGCCCGAGTATCCTCATTTGTGAAAGGTTTGCTTTTGATGGATGCACTGAGATGCCAGTGTCCAATGGAAGGACCAGAGAAAGAAGCTGATAGAGACAAAATGACCCTCAATTATAGTGTACAGTAACATTCTATGACGAGGAGAGCTGGTGACTATCGGTCATTGTCTGTTGCTACCGGCGATATCGATCAACTATCAAGCAGCAACGTTGCGTGAACTTTTAATTATTCCTGCAAGGCACAGTCGAAAAGAATTTAGGACCCCATAGATACCTCGCAAAGCAAGGTACGGTAACTGTATCCCTGTCAGACAGCCAGCGGCCAGAAGTGGTACTGCGAGATGCTTGTCGAGTGGTGCCAATGTAATACTTGCGTGGACTGACCAAAGGAGGGTGGGCGCGAATTCATCTTGTTTGAGCTTCGGAAATACAATATAGTATACATCTAATGTCCTTCAAGCTTCAAGTCTCGAGTCGGATTGCTGCCGCTATTTCTCAGCTCGCTAGCTTTAGTGATTCAGTCCCAGTTCTGAATCACTAAAGCTAGCGAGCTGAGAAATAGCGGCAGCAATCCAGGCGGATGGGGTGTGGGTGGAAGACATGGGGGGTGTGGGGGCAGTTGAAGGCGCGGGCGCCGTGGGAGTAATGGTTATGGCAGGGGCAGCGGGGGCAGCGGCGCATAAAAGCGGACGCGCCCGCGGATGCGCCCTCGGTTACACCGTCAATGGCAGCGTTGGGGAAATTACGAATCATTTGAAAAAAGGGAGGCATGGTGATGGCGATTCTTCAACAAACTGCTCCAACAAACTGCTCTGATTAAATACATGGCCTGGCGGGAAAGGCATACATAACGTAATACTAATGACGACAACCCCCAAAACCTCTCTCCGTCCAGTTGCTCTCACCCATCACTAGCCTCAGGCACTCTCTGTATGCTACCCACCTACATCTCTCGGCTCCATTGACCCTTCCAAAGAATGCGCCAACCCACCTCCGCAAAGCGGGAAGCATCCCACCCGGATGGCTTTTTCATCCTTGAAGCTGTGTATTTTACTCGGTTGTCACGCGATGCGCCCGGCGGGGAATACATGGACCAAGCACGAGTCAACTACTCCACCGGGGTCCACACCCCCTTTCGTCCACCGTTATCTGCTTGCCACTTCATCTTCTGCGACACATGAGGTGTTGTCATCCGCATCTACCCATCAACGTGAAGGTGTTAGGCAACTATCTCGCCTTCTTAGCGACTTTATGTACCCGACTCAACGGGGTATTGCCTGGAGTCAAGAATAACGTACGATTTCTGTGCTATCTTATAGTCTCACCTCTCCCGTCCCAGAAAAAAGCTGTCAATGAATGTCACGAACCTGCAGCAGAACCTCATCGTACGGGGACAGCGCTTGGGAAACCTATATACCGAGCCGTTCATTTCGACAACATCCTCTCGATCCCGGCGTCTCCGTGCCAAACCCCCTGCAGCTACCGCCACACCGTGACCGCCGCCGCTGTTGCGCGCATACCCTTTGCCTCTTCCCCCCGGTCGAGAAGCACGCACGTTGACCCAGTCGCAATTCGTAGGTCTGTCATACACACTTTAAACTCAACTGAGAGGTGACGAGGACCAAGAGCAGGGGAGATGCCTGCTCGAGACACGGTTCGACGATGCGGGCTGTGGCCTCTTCCAAGGCGAACTTGATCCGCTGATACTCATATCATACTTCTCCGAACTTCGCAGCACATTGCTCGATGCCAACCCGACGCTTGGGGTCTTCTCAGGGATCGCCGAGCGTATCCCGCCGTACGACTCGATCGACGACATCAATATGTCTCCTCCTCTTGCCCCCTCCCCTCCCGGCTCCCTCGCGGTCTTTCCTCACAACCACAATGACGCTTCCTTCCCCTCTGTTGGTGGCTAACGTGTTAGTCCTGGCCAACCTAGTTTTGAGTTATTCTCCTTTCCTAGCGCAAACGACGCGCTTCGCGCCGTCCACAGTTGAACCCCGTCGTCTGCGGTACACGAGATGCTCGAGGAGTTTCTGTGCAAGTGGAGGCATGTGCGAGGCGATTCTAGCACACTGGCCATACGCGCGGTACGTCGCCCACTTTTTTTTTTCCCGTCTGACTCGATTCGTAGATAGTTGGCACGCATTGGCAAACTTGTTCGCGCGAGGCGGGAAAATGACGGACCTGTATGCTCTTCTCGAAGAGTCAGAAGTGATTATCCTCGCAGAGGTCGAACCAGCCTTCTGCGCAGCTGATAATACAACGCGCTTTGCGAAAGGTATTCGAAGCGCGGGGACGATGCTTCGTTGCTGGACTTGTCGTCAAAGTGCGCCACATTTCCTTGCATTTTTACTCGTCTTCGATAGATTAACGTTTCTTCGCGATTTCAGACTTGTCGAGGGTGAAGGGACGTGGAACGTGCTCTCAAGGCGAGGAATCCCCGCGTGTTTTCTTTTACTGTACTTTACTTTTTTTGATTTAATTTCTAACCCACCGTTGATAACTATTGACAGCTCACGGACCAGCAAAGCGCGGACAGAAAGCGGAAGATGAAGCAGCAACATTACAGCAGATCCGGGTGGTGAATCCCGAGACTGCAGCGCGGTTCCTTGAACACTTCGTTCTCCATAAGAGGAGAACCGTAAGCCTTTTCCTGAGAGATCATTCCCCCTTTTATGCTAATAATCTTGCAGGATCCAGCATTTCATACAGAACTTGCACCCATCTGCATCGATGAAGTACTTTCCTTCCTCGCCGACGACGCCACGTCTAAACTCTGGCAAGAGAAAGCTATCTACTTGGTCAAATCCTCCTTTGGGATGACCGGATTTCTTCTTTCCACCCAAACGGCGTCCAATTCTTTCTCTCCAGATTCAATTCCGTTCCTTGCTGACTTTGAGGCGACAACTCGCGCGTCACCAGCGAAGCAAGCGCGACTGCGGACCGCGCTTTTCCTCCAGACATCGAGCTCCTACTAGTACGACGCTCCAATCACTTCATCCAGGAACTCGTCCATCTCAACACCCCATGCTGCCATAAATGACATCAAAAGCTTTACGCCAGATCACCGAGACAGAGGCAAGCACATTAGGAAACGGCACAACCCCAGGTACCGTTAATGATTCTGCGGCTGCAGTGCGTGGTATGAAATTTTTTGGGGCTTATCATAAACCCCTGTTCGGGCCTACACTCGATCACAAGAGGGCCAATTAGGTGTGGGTTGAGGAGTGCTAAGCAAGGTTCAAAGTTAATACTGTTAGTGTCGAAGAAATTTTGACTTTTTCCTGATGTGTGTGATTGGCATGCTAGGAGATCTGAATGTCCATTCCTAAGATGCGTGATTAAAGTTTGTCTACATCCGCGAATGAGCAACATGAGTGACATGCTCTGTAGTAATTGGTTGGTTCCGCCATGTAGACAGGCGTCAGTGCCGTCCAGAAGAGCTCGAAGTATCGGAAGTGCTCCACAATTTATTTACCGTCGTGCCTCAGATCAGGCTGTCTGCTGGCCTCACTTTAGGAGATCAATCGCAAAGAAAGCACACAAAGCCGAATGCGGGCATGATACTTGGGAGAGTTCTAGCGACATCAGTGTGACGTATTTTCCGTTGCGCTACTGTCTGTCTTCCCTCAGGCTTTCGGCTACTGGCTTTGTATCCGATTCGTGAATAGATCAATCTAGGACTGGATTAAGTCCCGATGCCGCCTTCTCGGGAGTCCTCGTTGAGGGCAAAGCACCGCGGAGAGAACATGGATGAATCCATTCATTTTTGTTGGCCCTCACGCGCGCGTGACGCGCATTGTACTGTCGGCTCGCCTGATGTTCATGCACCCTCTCTGGACGAAAGTTGAGATAAGCGCACTCGTCTAAAGGACACCAGAGCTGACGCAGATGATTGTTCTACTGAGCTACTGAGTAAGACTCAGGGAATGTACGACGGAAGTGCCGTCACTGTGTAACGATTTGGGCAAGAAACATGGCTCTTCTTGTGCCTTTTCTATTCGGGGCCATGGGCAAGGTTATCGTCCAGCCAGACTCTATCATCAAACCTTAACAGACACCACATCCTGTAAAATCGGATGAATCATAACTTACGGCTGAATCCCGACAATTGCCCCCGTGAAGACGGCTCCGAAACCGGGGAGTGAGGCAGGATTGAGGTCATACCTACGCCCGTCCTGAGATCTTACCACGGCAGCTTCCATTTCTATGCGACCCTGAATTGGGGCTCCAAACGCGTTGATATCTGGATGTTATCGGAGTCCATCAGCTGCTCGTGAAAGCAGAGACATTGGGCGCCAAGATTTCACCCACGGATCTTATCTGCACATCCTTAAAATCATAGTCGCATGGCTCTTGTATGCGTCATTTACTACCTACTATTCCCACGCTTATCATTATGCGCCGTAATCCGGAATCAGTGGCTTCCCAAGGCGAGTGAAACGTTCTCACAGGATATAGTTTGAGCCGGATGGGCTGCCCTGAACACGATAAAGCAAGCGATAAAGCCTTGGGTGTCCACGGGTTTGCTACCGTCTGGCTTGCTTCTCCCTATGGTTCGATTCGCCTGATACAGATGAGACGCCATACATCAGCGACAAGTGCCTTCAGAAGCATATGCAAACCACTTTGCTGCAGTGAGAGGCTGAGATGAAGCAGGTAGAGTACCCCAAAAGTCGTGTGAACCTCTTTGAGCGAGTGAGAGCGAGTCATGAGTCTCGTATCAGAGACGTCAGGAGTCCAAATTAACCACCATCTCAGTAGCCCCATTGCACACACCCATAACACGGCCACTAGTCACTAGCTTGGGTATATCAACTTTCTCTCATATTCGGAGTTTGGTTCATCAACGGTGGAAGCACTATGTCAGAACCCTCAACCCCTTCTACTTCTGCTTCCTCTCCATCGCTATCTTCCGTTGAGACTCCACCACCTCCTGGAACCCCTCCAAACTTGCACCAAAACACGATCGACCCTAATGCCAAGTGGCTGGTCCAAAAATATGGGGGTACAAGTGTAGGAAAGTTTGCCTCGCAGATTGCAGAGAAAATTGTTCCGTACGCATGACGCTTCCAGCCTAGTCTGGGACCTTACTAAAACTTCTCGTTAACTTGCAGTGACTACTTGGATCAACATAGACTTGCTATCGTCTGCTCGGCGCGTTCCGGTTCTACCAAAGCACTAGGAACTACCAACCTTCTCTTACGTGCAGCATCCGAAGCTCTACAGCCCTCTACGCTGGCGTCGTCGCCTGTGCGCTCTCGCACAACCACGGGCTTAACGGATTTCCTCATTCCCCGCAGTTCTCGTGCAAGTCCACCCTTCGATGCGCCCGGCACTTCGGCCGTCGAGTCAGTGGCGTCATTCAGCAAAACAGTCGATCTAATTCTCTCGGAGCACCTGGCCGCTGCGCGCGATTGCGTGAAAGAGAAGAATATTCTCGCTCAACTGGAGACTGAGATCACCGGAGATTGTGAAAATCTGAGAGCATTTTTATACGCGGCGCAGGTACGCCGTCGGGAAGTCGAGCTAACTCGCTGAAGCTAATGAAACTGCAGGTTATAGACGAAATCTCTCCTAGGTCCAAAGACAGCATTGTTGGCTTTGGCGAAAAACTTGGCTGCAAAATTATTACAGCTGCACTCAGAGATCGGGTACGTTCCCGGAGGTCGTCATTCACACATCGCTTTCATCAAAGCTGTCGATGCAGGGCATAGACGCAGAATACGTATCATTAGAACATGTCGTGCCACCTTATGATGACGCCGATCGTACACTTGGGCAAGACTTTTACGATCGAGTAAGCACCGCGCTGGCAGAAACGGTACGACGATGCGAGCCGCGCGTACCAGTAGTTACAGGTAGCTTGCCTTAAATTTATCTCCAAGTCTCAGCGCTTAGATGTAAAGCACACAGGCTTCTTTGGTCCGGTACCAGGCTCATTGCTAAGACAAGTAGGTCGCGGCTACACCGACCTGGCAGCTGCGCTGCTAGCTGCTGGCCTTGGTGCATCCGAGCTGCAGATATGGAAAGAAGTCGATGGCGTTTTCACAGCGGATCCGAACAAGGTGTCCACTGCGCGCCTAATTCCAGTCATTTCCCCTGAAGAGGCTGCCGAACTGACCTACTACGGTAGCGAGGTCGTACATCCGTTTACCATGGAGCAGGCAAGTGCCGGATACCAAGCGAGACTATCTCTAAAACTCGCAGCAGGTCATCCGGAAAAAAATCCCTATACGCATTAAGAACGTTAAGAAACCGCACGGCAGAGGCACGGTCATCGACCCAGAAGCAGACCTCGAGTCGGAGCCGCCACCTGACTTTGGCGCCGCCTTCCACGATGGGTTATTCTCAAACGGGGTCATCAACGGCACCGGGACGCCGCGACTACGACATGCGACGGCCGTGACGATCAAAGAGCATATTGTTGTACTCAACGTGCAGTCGAATCGCAAGAGCGTCTCGCACGGTTTCCTCGCGGGGATCTTCGGCACACTCGACCGCTTCGGCGTCGTCGTGGACCTGATCAGCACGAGCGAGGTCTTTGTCAGTATGGCCATCGAGGACGTGCTCGACCGCAAGCTGCAGACGCGACTGGTTCGCGATCTGGAAAAGACGGGCATCGTGCGTCTCTTTCGTCATCACCTCATCACCTCCCCCTTCAGCTCTGTCAACCGCTGATCGATCGCTAACGGACTCTGCACGCTTTTGCATGTGGGGTTTTCAGGTATCTATGCATCGCGATATGGCGATCCTGTCGTTGGTGGGAAAGCAGATGCGCAACATGGTCGGCATCGCCGGGCGCATGTTCACCACACTGGCGCAGGGTAACGTGAATATAGAAATGATAAGCCAGGGCGCGAACGAGATCAATATCTCTTGCGTCCTCAACGCGCGCGACGCCGTCAAGGCTCTCAACCTCATCCATCAGAGCTGTCTTCATATCAACCACGAGGTGCCCAAGGGCCGAGGTTCGTACGCGTCGTCTCAGATCATCGTTCATCCATGTATTGAAAAAACGCACTTGGCACATACCCAGTCGGGCCCTGGCTGTTCTGAACGGACGTGGGAGTCGTGCTGAGGGGAGTGGGCGCATTCGCGCGAGGGGGCGCAGGATGAGAGGTCTTGCTCTCTTTATGTAAGTCAGAAAATAAAGCGTCTAGTGAGGTCTGCTTTGTTTCGCGCGAATAAAAAATAAAGGAATAGATGTCTGATTGCTTACTACACGTCGTCATTTTGTCGTGCAAATGATCAAACAGTTGTGGATACACCCGTCTGTCGTTCGCAACACAGACCCACAGACCGTGGAATATGATGGCACGTCTCACCCATGATCACATGGCGAAGGCCAGAACAGCTGAACTTGTAGCAATGTGTTCTTCTGACCAAAAAAAAGTCACCTGGATCACCAACAAACATAAATAATGAGAGGGGTGGATGCTACACAAGGGTCTGAGGGGATGAAAGAATTATATATACATACGGAGTGGGGTGCAATGAATGTAAATGAAAGTATAAATAGTTATGATATCATCACGTCTTTTAACTATATTATACACATGTGGAAATTGTAACTCGAGGTTCTCGAAACACTACTTTAGAAAGCGCGGAGTACGACAACTGAGACCACACATCACAAATCAAGTGTCCTTTTTTTAAAAAGCTGGGGTAACAAAGAATATCGACAGCGCGCAGTGATCTAGTTGATCGTGATAACTTGTGGAGCTTCCGAAGGTGCGGGGGTGCCAAGGTGGACTGTGAGCACGAGCACGCCATCCTTCATCTCCGCGGTGATGTCGGCGACCTAGAGATGTACAGTCTGGGGCATTAGGAAGAGAGCACGATAATGCGGACCAAGTAACAAACCTGGGTATGTGGCGGGACTTGCAACCGCCGAAGGAACTCTCCAAATTTACGCTCACGTTTTGTTCGCTCGCACTCTTCGGGGGCGGGCTCCGCAAACGGGGGTTGTGTTCGCCCAGCAACTGTAATCTGTCTCGCGTGAGTATACGGCTCAGTTGCGAGCGTCACCTTGAGTTCGTTGTGCTTAACACCCGGCAACTCGAGCATAGCAATCATAGTGTTGGTATCGATGTTGAACTGAATATCGGTCCGAATTGAATACACCTTCGTCGGAGGTATTGGCTGACTAGGGGCGGCACCGGGCGCAGCGGGTGGGCTGCGGGGCCGGCACATGAGTCAGAGCCCACATGGGCAAGTAAACAGACGAGAGGGAAAGGGGATACGGCAAGACGTACCTCATCCGCGTCAGCCCAGAGCGATTATTATCCGTTGTAAATGGGGATGTATGAGGCTGGTCGCTCACTGATCGAGCCGTTCTTCCAGCCCCTGCATTAGAAGAACGAGCAACGCCGCCGGCTGCGCCTGCGCTATGAGGACGGCGATATGGGTGGGCGCGAGTGCGCTCTGCACGGACATTGGTGGGGGAGGTCCTCACCAGCCCGCCCGGGGGACTAGGACTAGCACCCACAGGCTGCTCTGCATCAGCGCTCGACGCGTCCTTCTGGACATGCGTGCGAGGCCTGCTCTCACCACTAGCCGTTCTCAGGCGTGAACGATGATATTGGCTAGGAATAACGGGAACACGCTCTTCAAGTTGTATAATTGTGGGTGAAGAGGTAGCTGGTGATGCAGAAGTTGAAAACAGCTCCTGTGGTGAAAACTCTGCCGGGTGAAGAGTAGTAAGAATCGTTGATGAAGTAGGATCTTGATGTTGCGGAGCAGGGTTGGAAGTAGAGGTAGCGACGTCGTAATCCCAAGGGTTGTTCACGGGCGTACTGGGGTCGCTACCCCCACCGGGCGTAGTTGGCGACATTGAATCTTGAGGAAAAATGGGACCGTTATAAGGATAGCGATATGACATTTGCATAGCCCTAACTACGAACATGCGCGGTCAGGGAAAAGAGGCATGAAGACGAAAAACGCCTAAGGGAATCAATTTATATGCGCGACTCGCGCCTTCGGTACCGACCGTCGAACAATGGGGCACTGCCTCAATTAGGCGCTCCTTCGGCCCGGAAGTTTCCTTACTTGGAAATTTTATCCGCTATTCACGTATGACTAGAATCTAGTCAGTCAACTCTTAGCCGCAACAACTATAACAATTTGGGTTCTGCGTATGTCTAGTACCATCGCCCTGAATGCAACATCGTGTCCTGGTACTGCGGAAGAAACCGGACCTGTACCTCACATTGGTTTCTCCGACTGAGTTTCATCGAGAGCATTTCTTCGACTTTGACCGAAAACCCGATGGACGGCGAAGAGGTAAGAACCAAAGATGAGATAGCTGAACAAGGGACGTAGCCAGCACGAAACCGGTACAGAGAGGAATTTGAGGAAAGTGCACAAGAGATTTGGCACACCCGATTAGCGAGAATCCGCCGTGGATTCGAGCGCGGCGAGTCGATCCACAAGATCATCCATAACGTCTCTTGGGGGAAGAGGAGCCTGTCCACCACCACCACCCTGCTGTCTCCCCCATCCCTGCAACTGTTGATCCAGCGCCGGCCCAGTCTTCACCGGTACGAGCGGGGCACCGGACGGTTCAAATCCAGGCGCGATTCTGCGAAGCGCCTCGCGTTTCCGGCGTTCCTTGGCTTCCTCACGCGCATGGAGGTACGCTTCGCAGCGCGCCGTGTGAGCTGCGATCGCAGTTCGGCGCTTGGACTCTTCCATGAGGACGTGTGACTCGACAGTGAAGGGGTAGACGAACTGGGTAACATATTGATGAGCAATAGGTCAGATAAAGGGAATGTTTTCGGAGGAATGGGGTCGGAGAAGCAACATGCGAGAAAAAGTCAATTTGACTTACGTATGGGTTTACGCTTTCTGGGAGAGGGTGGATGTCCGGAGGAAGTTCTACAGGTCTAGGTACACGTAGGCTAGGAGACTGGATGAGCGGAACGCGAGAGGCCGCGGCATAATGAGACTTGGCTGGAATTGATGGGGGATTAATAGATTGAAAAGACACATATATTCTGAGCATACATTGTTCATGAGACATAAGTCAAATGCTCAGGCTGTTGGATCCTGCTAAACTACCCGAGGTGGCTGAGCGGTGGTAGAATATGCAATCACGTGACACATTATTCATAGCTATTAAACTCTAATAAATGTCTTTGACCTGCTCCTCACACCACTCCCACAGCTTCTTCTCCAGTTCTGGATCGAGCGCCTTCTTATTCGGAAGCGTGTGCCGTGCCCACACAGTCAGATACTGGGATCGTTTAACTTGTCAGTTGATCCCATAGGTAGAGTTAGCTCACAAATATTACCAACCTTGCCATTAAGTTCACCTGCAGCAGGGGCAGTACCAGCGTACAAAGGCGTAATTGCACCATACGAGATGGGATATAGTATTAACCGTCCGAGGAACTGGGTCACTGAACCTGCGGTACGTCCAAGATCCGTTTTGATGTTTCCTGGGTGTAAGGAGATGGACACGATGCCTTTGCCACCATATCGTCGAGCAAGTTCATTTGAAATTAGAATATTTCCCTGTAGTAGAGCGTATCAGAAAGAGGTGGTAACAGGGATAAGACACGATCTTTACCATCTTTGGCCGTATAACTGAAGCATGCTAAGTTTCTTTTTTGGTTCAGGCGACCCATCTCCAGGAACAAGAGTGGACCATCGAATAACCTCTGGCGCTCCCGTGTAGTGGCCGATAGAGCTTACGTTGATGACTCTCACAGTTCCAGGAGAAGACTTGCTAGCAGTCGCCGTGAGAATAGGAAGGAGTAACTTTGTGAAAAGGAAGTGGCCTGTTGGTAATACACTGAGCTGACTGATGACTTTGTCCGTGCAGAAAATCGTTTCGTACCTAAAACGTTGGTTCCGAATTGCATGTCGAATCCTTGCTTCGTTACCGGAACACTCGGCGAGTACACTCCACTGCATTGGGTTGAGCCTGAGGACGCAATTTTCGCAGAGGACACGAGACATACGCGATATTGTATAACGCATGAAGCTCGGACTCGGCGCGAATGAATTCTTCAGCAGATGCCTTGACAGAGACAAGGTCCGATAAGTCGAGCTTGAGAAAAAATACAGATTCATTCCCAGTCTCCTTTTTGAGTTCTTCGATCGCTCCTTGCGACTTGTCCGAGGAGCGCGTGGCGATATACACTCTGGCACCTTTTGAAAGTAATGTCTATGAACGGTCTTAGTCGGCGTGGAGGCCATGACAGGGCGAGTAAAGGAAGGCTAACTCGTGCTGTCTCTTTGCCTATGCCCCCGTTACCCCCGGTTACGATGACAGTCTTCCCCGTCTGGTCGGGAACATCTTGTGCAGTCCAGGTTGGCTTGGGAGGGAAAAGTTGGCTGAAGAGCCCAATGCGTTCCTCAGACATGGCTCAGGGTTTTGGAGCTGACGGTGAAGATGGGAGCCGGAGAGAAATGATGACTAAATATGATGGGATACATACTGGATGTGGTGTTGTAAGGCCGGCAACCACGTTGAATGCCACATTGCTATTGGACTCGTTGTAGAGTCACTGGTACATATTCCCCGTGTCCGAATAGTTCCGAGTTTTACGTTAATACCGTGCTATACGCTCGACTACACTAGGTGGCATCTTGGGAGCCTTTCGTGCAAGACGAAGCCCCAATGAACGACATGGTGTCGTAGGGGACACTGACAAGACATTACAGTGAATAATTCGAGGTACAGACTTGGAAGATGTACCACCGAACGTCCACGGCAGCTCCGATCCGCGATTCTCCGCTACCCGAGATCGTGATTCTCCGCTACCCCATCGCGGAAGGTGGGATACTACTTTAAGAAGCTTCCTGTTGACACCTAGGTACACACAAATCACAAGGATAACATGTACACAACGAAGGCATGTCGTCTCCTCACCGCCAGTGGTACCTGTAGATAAAGTCACTTACTCCATCCATGATGCCTGTCCCATACACGGGCACACTCCTCGGGATGATATCGTATCCAGGTACGACAACCACTTCCTTTGGATTCCAGCTGGGCCCTTTTCCTCTCAACCCTCCGCCCAAAACCATGTAGTTTATGAACGTGCGCCAGAGCTCATCTCTGTGCAGTGTTTCCGGGTCTCCAATCACAATCAGTAACGCCTGCGCGCGTGTTATGGCCACTAACGAAGGTATTTTTCAGCCTCATACATTTAGACAAAGGGGGCCGAAACGGGTACGACCAACCATTCATACGCCGACGGTCCGTTACGAAACCCAATGCTTTCCTACGGTGATATTCCGAGTTGCTTCGAGTTGTTGCAAAGATGATCACTTTTCGTTCCTTGTGTAAATGTCTCCAGAATCAGTGCCGTTATCTGCGAAAGCACCACTTTGCACGAACTTGTCCTTGGAACTGCTCAACCGAGCCTACCTCAATATCGTCCAAATTGGATATTTTCAACAGCTTCCGAATCACCCTAACTTGAGCCCTGTATGGCGCGATAACGCCAATCTCCCACGGGTCTACAACGAGGTACATAAACTGGCCAGGGAACAACGAAACGACTCTCACTCACATGTCTTCTGTTCAGTGTCTTCAATAAGCTTCCTACAGTAGTCCCGAACAATTGAGGCTTCAAAGACATTGAAATACGAATAGGAATGTTTCGCACGTCGTTCCTGGCCTCTGATGCCATGGAACACGATAGGAAAACCCGGCTTCGGCAACCACTTCCAATTGATCATCGTGTGCGTGACATCTTTACTCCCGCAAGCACGAATTCTATCCTCGTATATGTACCGATTTGGCCATGCGATAATTGCCCCATGCGAGCGCCGATTTCGCTGAAGATCGACGATCCTGTATCCCACCGGTGAGGGTTGACAGTGATAAAGAGAAAAGTGTGGCTCACATTCCACTCCGTCTATCGAGCCCATAGACTTCGCTAATGCACATCAATCGCTGCAGGTAACTCTTCCCCAAACCGGCCCTAGAGGTATGTGACGACTTAATGACGGGCCCCAATTGACAATGATCGCCGGCGAGAATAACATTTGTGGAAGCATTCGAGAAAAGTATGATTGGGATCATCGCAAGGGGTTCCTCCGCCTGTGCAGCTTCGTCGATGACTATGTGACTGAAATGTCCGGCAGGAATATTCAGCATCTGGAGTCGGGCGGCCGAGGAGCAGGTAGAGAGCACAACTCGGTAGCCTAATAATGTCGCACCATTCGGCATTTCGGAGAATAGTTGTACATCTTCCGGTATATCAGCTTCGTAGCGCGAATATGCGTTCAGGCGGAACAGCTGCGACTTATCCAGATCTGCGCCGGCTAGACGTTGAACAAGGAGATCCGCAGCTGCGTTACTCGGAGTGCACACGAGAATCTTGGCGGTTTCGTCGTGGCGTATCAGTTGTATAATGCTTTCGACAACAGTGGTGGTTTTACCCGTCCCAGGGCTACAGAGGGACCATCAGTATTAGTCACTGATAGTGGAATAAAACATTGCTTACGGTCCGAAAATAATGAATGGGACGTCGCCCTTCGGCTGTTGTAAGATTGAAACTACTGCTTGTAACTGTTGCGCGTCATCACGAATGCTTTGATTGGACAACTCGAGCTCCTCAATCTCAGCTCTTGAAAGGTGACGCTTAGTTGGTTTGATATCCACCAGAGAGGGGAACAAGAGCCGACGCTGAGGGGTGAATAATGTTGCC
>QLPA01001675.1:0-28276 GCA_003313945.1 Lactifluus pinguis
ATCCCCCCAGCAGAATTCAAAGCCGGATACTCTTGGAGGCCACGTTCGCACGCACCCGCGTTGCTATTTACGACTTTTACCCCGAGAACGCTCACAAAGTTTAACGGACACGATGGTGGAAGGATATTGCTCGCTATAGCCGGCACCGTCTTTGACGTTACCGCCGGTAGGGGGTTCTACGGCCCAGGTAAATAAATTTAAAAAAAACTTTCTTCTCTTTGCTCAAAAAAGTCGTCTTGAGATGGGATGTACGGTAACTTTGCGGGGCGAGATGCGTCCCGCGGTATGGCGAAACAGTCTTTCGATCTCGGTGCGCCCAAAAACGGTTTTTTTTGTTCTCGTGTTGACTCTATCATCGTAGATATGTTGACGCCGGTCGATCAACCACTAGATAAGCTCGAGGATCTCACTCCAGAGGAAATGTCAGTAGTAACCCCGCTTCGATTTTTTTTCTCGATTGTCGATTGCTGACCTCGTTAATCCTCTTTTTCTCAGCGAGAACATGAAGGGCTGGATCGACCATTTCTCGAACAAATATATCGTCTGCGGACGGCTTGTCGAAAATGAATGATCGGGTTCTAGAGCGAATGGTATTTATATCGCGCCGCCTTTATGGTTGTCCTTGTATTGTCTTTGAAAATGATGCATTGTTCGCTTGAATTTTATAGTCACCTCTGTTGAGATGACACACTTTGAAATTTTACTATATCCCCAAAGCAGCATTTGGTATTCCTCCCTTGGCCGTCACATGCCGACTTTTTGTTCCTTCTCCGAACCATGTGTCCACCCCGGCACTTTCATTTCCGCCTATTCACCGCAGAAGGGTGCGACGTGATGTTCCTTGATGCCGTCTCATACGTCCCTTTCCTCATTGCGAATTTGACCGATGAGCACTGAACAGATGGAGGTACAACTTACCAGGTACCAGGCATATCGTATGAGGTACGATCACGCATGTCAAGGGAAGGGTCATGGATCATTTGTTAACTTACCCGGGCCCAAGGGAACTATACTAAATTCCAGCACAGTAGATCTTTTCATTTGTTTCAAGAATGACGTTGGGAAGAGAACGGGAAATATGGATGCTTGTCCAACCTTTTGGTAATGAACGATAATCTCGCGTAACGTTCACCACCGCCTTTTCTGGACCAAATCATATGACGACTCTATAGTCGTGAGTGCAAAGGCGCGACGAGACATTTCAACGGTTATGGTCTCAGTGAGAGAGGTGATCATAGTCGATCTCGAACACTCGCTGAGGTGCTCCCCACATTCCTTGACTCATCAAGCGGGTTCAGAGTTTATCAGCAAGGTAGATATCTTAGGATGGATCTCTTGTGCCAGTGAATCCGACTGACAGTAATTGATCTAAACCCTGTAACATCCGACTATATACCGAATAGGTTCTATTCTAAAAGATATTCCGAATTAGTACACAACAGTTAGTCCTGTTCAAACAAAGTAAGAGGACAAGAGTATTTTCATATAAAAATCACAACGTACGGATGATTTTGAATTACGATCATACACTGTAGCCCAATTGGTTCCGTGCACAAAGTTTGAGAAATCAAGTCGGGTCGCATGCTCGCCTCCAATCCAAACAGTGCTAGGTCTATAAAGACACGACCGGTGAAGCTCCGGAATCCATAGAAGGAGTCCTTTCCCTTCTTCATGTATCCAGCCGTCACCATCAATCACGGTTTGGTCGGTAAGTTGGGCCTTCTCCATATCTTCTGTTATAACGTCCGCACGAATTGCACAGTCACCCGAGGGTGAGACAGTTTGCTGCCCATCTGGCAAGAACACAATAGAAATAGCTGGATCGGTGTGTTCGCGCGCGACGATCTGTCGTGTTGTGGCATCCCACACGTGAATCGTGCAATCCCATGAGGCCGATGCGATACGCTGTCCATCTGGTGAGTATCCAACAGAAAAAACGGCATTGTTGTGTCCAGAAAATGGGCCCGCTACAACCTGTCCTGTTGTCGCATCCCACACACGAATTGTGAAATCGAACGACGCCGATGCGATACGTTGTCCGTCTGGCGAGAATGCAACAGAATGGACAGAATCGGTGTGTCCAGTAAATGGGCCTGCTACAATCTGACCTGTGGTGGCATCCCACACACGAATTGTGTGATCTTCCGAGGCCGAGGCAACATGCTGTCCATCCGGAGAGAATGCAACAGAGTTGATAGATTTGGTGTGTCCAGTAAATGAGTCCATCAGGACCTGTCCTGCTGTGACATTCCACATGCGAATCGTTTTGTCATCCGAGGCTGATGCAATATGCTGTCCATCTGGTGAGAATGCGACAGAGTTGACTGCACCTGTGTGCCCAGTAAATGGGCCCGCTACAACCTGTCCTGTTGTGGTATCCCACAAGCGAATTGTGCAATCAGACGAGGCCGATGCGATATTCTGCCCGTCTGGCGAGAATGCAACAGACAAGACCTCATCGGTGTGTCCAGTAAATGGACCCGCTACGACCTGTCCTGTTGTGGCATCCCACACGCGAATCGTGTGATCTTGCGAGGCTGATGCGATATGCTGTCCGTCTGGTGATAATGCAACAAAAAAGATCACATGGGTGTGTCCAGTAAATGGGCCTGCCACAACCTGTCCTGTTGTGGCATCCCACAAGCGAATCGTGCGATCAAACGAGGCCGATGCGATGCGCCGCCCATCTGGCGAGAATGCAATAGAAAGGACCGGGTCAGTGTGTCCAGTAAATGAACCCGCTACGACGAGTTGTCTTGTTGTGGCATCCCACACACGAATCGTGTGATCGTGCGAGGCCGATGCAATACGCCACCCATCTGGCGAGAACGCAACAGATATGACCGGAGAGCTGTGTCCAGTAAATGGACCTGATACGACCTGACCTGTTGTTGCATCCCACACGCAAATTGTGAGATCACAAGAAGCTGATGCAATATGCTGTCCATCCGGCGAGAATGCAACAGAATTCACATGGTCGGTATGTTCAGTAAATGGACCTGCTACAACCTGTCCTGTTGTGGCATCCCACACGCAAATCGTGTGATCTTCCGAGGCTGATGCGATACGTTGTCCGTCTGGCGAGAATACAACAGAATTGACCCCATCGGTGTGTCCGGTACATGGGCCTGCTACAACCTGGCCAGTGGTGGCATCCCACACACGAATCGTGCAATCATCTGAGGCCGATGCGATATGCTGGCCGTCTGGTGAGAATGCAATAGATCTGACCACATGGCTGTGTTCAGTATATGGGCCTGCAGCGACCTGTCCTGTTCTGGCATCCCACACACGAATCGTGCGATCCTGCGAGGCCGATGCAATATGTCGCCCATCTGGCGAGAATGAAATAGAATGGACGAGATTGGTATGTCCAGTAAATGGGCCTGCTACTGCCTGTCCTGTTGTAGCATCCCACACGCGAATCGTGCGATCATTCGAGGCTGATGCAATACGTTGCCCGTCCGGTGAGAAAACAACGGAATTGACTGCACGGGTGTGTCCAGTAAATGGGCCAGCTAGGACCTGCCCTGTAGTAGCATCCCACACACAAATCGTGCAATCCCGCGAGGCTGATGCGATACGCTGCCCGTCCGGTGAGAACGCCACAGAAGTCACTTCGTCCCCATGGGCCTGAATTGTCATCTCCAGTGCTGGCCAATGAGACAACCGCCCGCTTTCCAAAGTCAACGTGCGAGGGAATTGGTGACGGAATTGGTTGACGATCCGGGAAGAGCTTGGTGCGAAAGGGAGCGCAGAGATATAGATATGTGGAGCGCTCCTTGCCACCGCCATTCCGAAATACCGTACAAATGCGGACCCATCATTCGCCAATCCCGAAAGATTGTTCAACTCCGATTCCAAACCCTGTTGCGACTTTACGGGAAAGTTATTACATGTCATACTGGATTATGGGGTGCACGTACCACCCGCTGCAACCATATCGACAGAAACGACAATGCTCGTGAAGCAACGCTCACACTGTTCTTGATGCTAAGCACCTCCAGCCAAAACAGGAATTTTGTCTCGAAGAGAGATAGGAGCTTCTTGAAAATATCGTGATCGAAGGAAAGATGTTGTAGATGATCGCTCCAGTGAATACAGGAATAGGATAGAGCAGGCCCAATGTGTTTGGCCACTCGAGACTCCAAGTCTGGCACCTCGCTGTTCGCGAGATATGACGACTCCAGTTTGCAGATGTTGAATTTGAGGTTATCGAGCATTAATCCGAGGCAGGAATGTGCCAATTGATGGTGGGAACCCACAAGATCCACAAAAAACACATTGCTCGCTTTACTTGTCAGAAAGTCACGGAAAGAAGTATGGAGAGGAACAATGGGACGCGTTTGATCAGATGAGGTGACATTACTCAGCAACGAGCCGAGATCATGGAGAATTTCAAGAACAAGAACCGGATCAGAATCCTCGGGGTCATGAAAGGGTGCATGTTGTCGCAGAGCAAGCAAGGATTCGATGGAGAGGGGTTCGCTTGCAGCAAATAGTTGTCCCATGATCGACCGAAATAGAATTTGTGCTTCGTCTGATTTGAAGTACTCGTGGAGAACCTCTTTGTACAAGTGATCCAAAACACCTTCTCCATCGTGACCTGGAGAGTGTCCTGACAAACGCTGGACCCGCTTTTTCATGCTGATCCCGCGATTGGCACGGCTGTTTATGAACCCGGATGCAACGACCGCCCACTGAAACAGGCCCTCGGCCGCCTTCGCTAATTCGTCGCCGTGCTCTTTGAACACCTCCTCGGGGAGCTCGTTCCGAAGGTACGACCTAATATCTTGCTCTGTATTGGAAGCCAGTTCGCCATCATTCATGTAGAGAGTACGGATGGACGGCGCATTGGCAAACGCAGGTTCGATCCCATTCTCTGGCCGAGAAGTGATCAGTATGCGGAAATTTCGGGGAAGGTCGACTAGACGCTGAGCAAGGAATGTGTGAAGTCCGTGTCTGCTCATTGTGACCCCACTCTCGTCCAATGCGTCGATAATGATAAGAATCGGCCCATTCAGTGTTAAGTCCTTGAGCGGCTCAACAAGGAGCCGGTCAAAAAGTCTGGGATAGTCTCGGGTACCTCGAAGGGACATATCACCCATGATGACCCTCCCGAGGGCGAACTTGAACGGAGG
The DNA here is from genome assembly GCA_003313945.1 of Lactifluus pinguis. NCBI lineage: Eukaryota > Fungi > Basidiomycota > Agaricomycetes > Russulales > Russulaceae > Lactifluus > Lactifluus pinguis. The sequence continues at coordinate 5,142 of QLPA01001675.1, forward strand.
ATATCGATAGGAGAGATCGTGGGCAAGTGTCGTAAACAGGTGGCAAGCCTCGTCCTTGGATTGTTCCGCCCTCCGGAAGGCGGCGTAGGAACCGAGACACTTCTGGTCGAAGAGACGTGCGACCTCGTGGGCGATGGTAGATTTTCCCGTTCCTGCTTGGCCGAGGAGAACGAGGCCGCGATCAGACTCGGGATTCTGGACCCAGTTGACGATGTGGTTCAGGAAATCTTTGCGCGTGCCTGGATGACAGCCTTTCCTATCGCTGAATCGCCAGCCTCCTATCAAAGGCATTTCTTCGATGATTGCGTCCAATTCTGTGTTCGCTTCGTCAGATGGACAATCCAGCGATCTTATCACTGTCAGAGTTACGCACTAGCGTCTAATGCTTGCGTCGACATATCCGTTAACTGTGCATTCACTTTCCCCACATCATCCTGGATTTCAAGCACAGCAACTTCAGTGGTGACAGTAGCATGAGCGATGAACTCCTGTCGTAGTCGGGAAAGGGTGGCGCTGTACTCTTCCACTTTTCCGTCAATTCGGCCGGTGATGTTCTTCGCAGTCCGCGTGGCTGAAAATAACATTTCCAGTAATTCGTAACGAGAATTGTGAAGTCAACGCACCAACTTGCACATCCTTCCCATACGATTCGATAAATCCGGCACAACCAGAGACGCACTCCAGCATCTCGTCCAGGATTTCGGCCTGCTTAGACCCCGGCTTGATGTTCCTTAAAACGTCCGCCTCCTTTGCGAATTCAAATGCATCCCGTATCGCTCTTAGTAGTGTTCGGACGTTGTCGTCACGCTTGAACTGTTCTAGAAAAGTCTGGCGGCGGGGCGAAATGAATGTTCTATATCCTTTGACAAGGCAAGGACACACACCTCGGGGATCTTTGAGAGCAGCGTCCATGCTGAGCTGGCCTGGGAGTTCAGCTGAAGGGAGGAAAATAGCTCAGCGAAGGGTAGAGAACAAAGATATTGGCTATACCTTCACGACTGGAGCAACAATGTCCATCACCATCTTGATAGTCCCAACTGTACTCTTCCACGTTTTCACCGTATCCATTGCTTTCTCAGCGCGGTCGAGAGAACGTGACATATCCGCCTGGCTGTCCGGTACTGGTCCCACAGGTGCACCGCTCTCGATGGGAGGGTCACCCGCCCCGGACAAAGGAGATGGAGTGGCAGTAACTGCCGTAGCAGTTTCACCGACCTGAACACTAGGACGCGAGGAATCTCCTTCAGCAACGGGATTGTCCACGTTGGTCGGCGTAAGATTCTGGGTGATTACTGCCGCAGTCATAGACGAATTCGGGTTTATTGACACGGAGATCGTTAAGTAGGGCGACGGCTGCTCCGTCGCGTGTCGACCATGAGCACTACCGAAAATGACATGATGTTCTACACGTAAGATGCTTCATCAGACCACCAGTAACATTAAAGTAATTTTAAAAAGACGAACCGCTTTGGTGCTCACAGCTCTCACAGGCTATTTCCTTCGTTCCAATAAGTCTATCTTTTCCAAAGGTCTTGTTCGCATAAAGAGATATTGTAATATATGAGCGTGGTTGTACTTCACTGCAGGAGACTTAGTTTGAAAAAAGAAGTGAAAATAGTAGTTCTCACAAGGCATCGGCATTCTCGCTCCATTCCACACGATTTCCCACACACCGCACAGATGGTGTTCGCCAAGTTCTCGTCCCGTCGGTCACGGTAGCGAAGAATCTTCTTCTTTTTCCAAGGAGGGGCAGGTTATGTGCTCTGAGAACTGGCAGGGGAAAGTGATTTAGTACATATCGAGCACGGTGATAAAGATACGTACCAACCACTTGGAGTGGGTGTGAGCTTTGGTGTGTTTCGCTGACCTGAGAGCGGCTGGTGGATGGTATCCTGGAGATTTGAGAATCTGGCAGTGGGCTGATACATGGTTAACAGTAAGACACATCGGTCATGACGGACTTTGACATACGAATTTGTGATCATGTTATAGGACAGATTGAAATACGGGTACAAAGCTTGGGGGGAGCCGCCTCGAGGCAACCCGCGGGATCTACGTCGTAAACAACAACAAATAATCCTCGCCCGTGGGCAGGAGTGAGCGACCTAGCGCTGCTGCCACCGTACATTCTTCGGTCCTTAAATGTAGGAGGTTGTAGCTACTTAACTAAGTAAGAGACGATGATCTAATTGCTACTACCTAGATGTAAAATTGAAGTCACTTGAACTTGAAGTGGGCACAAAAAGTGACATAACTAAGTCCGCTGGAAGCTAACCAATCCTCTGGCCCGGGGCTAGGCTTACAGTGTGTGGATGGAATTACTAGGTTTTCAACCGCACAGGAGACTAAGAGATTGAAGGCGGGTAGGAATGCATAACAAATACAGACGGAAAAAGTGTACATGTATCCTTGTCCGCCAATGGGTTAGCTTGATCAGACAAGGCAGAGTTATACTGGCGAGCCGCCCACTCAGCTCTCAGAGATAGAGAGCCTGACAATATAAATGAGCCTACTGGTAACTCAAAGGCTGTACGTCACAGAGGGGTGAAAATATATGCACTGCGGATGCCACCTGCCACTCGAGGTGTCTGCACATGGTCGATAAGTGCAAGGGGTGTCTTAAAGTCCCTCTCTCAGATCCGCCTGTAAAAGGACATACTGATAGAAACCCGCGCTAAATCTGAAGTCCTCAGACATTTGCATGAGCTGCGAGAGGTGTGGAAGGGAAAAGGAGACCTTATCTACAAGAAAGATGTGAAGAAAGCTGAGGGAAGGGGCCCCGATCCGAGAAACGAGGCCTTCAAAATATGCACTCATACCTCGGAACAAAAGCTGGCGTAGGTTAGTAAGTGTGACCTGGGCCATGTCCGGAGTATGGAACGACTACCTCTCAACGTCGCGGTTGGGAAGAGGTCACGGTATTTAAATCAAAGAACAAGCGATTTCAGCTGGGGCATGAGCGAAAGCCTGGTAAGTATATAACTTGGAGGGGAATAATAGAGAATTATGAGAATGACGATGCCCGCTGTAGCTGTGAGCAAGGGAGATCCAAACGGTCGAGAGTTTGAAATTGCGTGGATTGGGTGCTGGATATGCATGCATTCTAGAATTCCTTAGCCGTGATGAAATTGGCCAAGTCCGAGGTGCACGCGATCACGGCGCCAGGTGCGAGAAATATGCCCGATTCATCGTCCGTGGTGGCATCCGGATAGCGGCAGAGGAATACGTCAGCATGTCCGCTACAGGAACAGTGAAACACCGTACTGTATGTTGCAGAAGAGGTTTGGGCACAGACTCGGACGAGATGGTGAAATAATGACCAGGTTCCGCCACTTTCGACAAACATGCGCTAGTTTATACCACCAACGTTGGATGTCCCAAGCGTATCTGAGTTCGCCATCCTCACCGACATATTCGTCTGGATGGGCTAATCGATAGATATGAAAAACAATTACATCATCGTTTAGGCATAGATCGGTGAGTCTGGTGTATTGCTCATTGGTTCTATCGATCTACGAATTGGTGAGAACAGGGTTACAGAGTTTGCCATTCACGACTTGCTAGCAGTGGTCCACGTCGACCGAGCCTAATGAAAGGAAAACGAACTATGGTAGAGCAGCAACCAGGCATTTTGAGGGGAGACGGATGAAAGGTGGCCAAGAATGGGAGTTGCCCTGCCCGATCCATGGTTTGAAATTTGAAAGGGGATACACGCGGTGTCCGGATGGTTACGTTATGGCGAAGCGGGAAACTCGAGTGGTGGGACTACAGGAAAAGCATCTCTCTTCCCATCCAAAAGCAAAATCTCATTCCTAACTTATTGCACCTTTTATTTGTTGTATAGAGGCTCGACTTGTAGAAGACATCATGCCAGTGACGGAGGTAACTTACTGTATCCCTTCTTTTTTGTTTTTTGTTTTTCGATGTCAGCATTTCTGTTCCGCAGCAGGTATCTATGAACGAAGACGCGGTCCCGGCGAATCGACATGGTGGAAGGGGAAGTACAATACAATACATGTAGCTTAATCTGGTCACTGGACGGATTGGTGTGTGATAGCCCATCACACACCAATCCGTCCAGTAGACCTTGCAGTAGACCGGGAGGGAGCGCCTCTGGGGGTGCTACACTATATACGGGCCTTCAATTGGGGGGGTTATCCCGGGTTCCAGGTACGTCGGACACGGGCTTGGGAGGAGTCGAAGAAGCGAACCATGGCTTCTCAGGAGGACGGGTAGGGGAGAGACACTTCCTGCCAAGCCGCCGTGTGCAGCGGGCAAGAGGTGATCACATGGTTCGACGGGCTTGGAGCGGGGCGCTCAACGGGCAGCTTTTAACGGTGTGGTATCCTTAGCTACTGTATGCCATGCCGAGATAACGTCAAGCTCATTGATGGTTGTCGTTCCGCCGGATGAGAAGTGCCTGAATTGATAAAATGCCGACGGCACCAAGTGGATACCTCGAAGCCTCCCTTCCTCCCTTCCCCCCAGGCTTTCTCACCTGTATTTGTAGCTAGAAAAACACACAGATGAACCCGAATCCGTATGCCAAAGTCTCACATCCGATGTCCTCTGTTGTTAACTATCACTACAGCCCGGATGTAGAGATTCCTCTCCCGCTACAGGTGACTGGTGCGTATCTATTTATGGCCACGCTCTGTACAGCGTGCTAAAATCTTTTTCCAGTTCTTAACGCGCACAACCTTCCCCTCGGAAGAACAAAATTTTATGCTAGCGTGACCGACGGGGCAAGAACTTGGCAGACACGGTCCGTACGAAGCGTGGGAAATAGTGTAGAATGGAACGAGAAAATCGACGCATTGTGAGAAATGTCGTACCTTTTGATTTCTAGTGACAAAAATTGACACTCTCGCAGCGATGTACGACCACTCTCTCGTATACTTATATCTCTTTATGCCAAAAGGGCTCTGAGGAAAGATACCCTTGTTGGGAGGAAGGAGGTTATTTGTGAACCCCAAAACGGTTCGTCTTCGTTTTTATTTCGAATTCTGAGTCTGGCTGAGCATCCTGCTCGTAGTTGATATTGTTTTCGGTAGCGCCGATCGACATCCTGGACATCCGATTGAGCCCCCGCCCACAACCTACTTGACTATTATTGTGTCAGGAAACGCGACAGCGATTCCAGACTATCCTGTCGCTGAAGCGGGTGATGCGTCTCCTGCTGTTAAAGTCAACGCCGAAGCCACGGAAGCCATGACCACACCTCTCGATGTCGCTGAACAACCCATTGGTACGATACAAACATGGACTCCGGACAATCCTGTCGCTGAAGGAGCCGATGCGTGTCCTGCTGTTCAAGTGAACGACGAACCCGCGGAACCCACAGAAATACCTCTCGGTATGACTGAACAACCCATTGATTCGATAGAAACACGGATTCCGGACAATCCTGTCGCTGATGAAGCTGATGCGTGTCCTGCTGTCCAAGTCGACGCCGAAGCCACGGAAGCTACGGCCACACCTCTCAACATTGCTGAACAACCCATTGATATGATGCAAACACGGATTCCGGACAATCCTGTCGCTGAAGATGCTGATGCGTGTCCTGTCGTTCAAGTCAACGACGAAGCCGTGGAACCCACGGAAATACCTCTCGATATCGCTGAACAACTTCCCGGGCCGGACAATCCTGTCGCTGGAGAAGCTGATCCATGTCCTGCTGTTCAAGTCAACGACGAACCCGCGGAACCTACGGAAATACCTCTCGAGATGGCTGAACAATCCATTGATACAATGAAGACATGGAGAAGTGCCATTGATACTATCAAGCGGGTGATGGACGCTGTCAGTCAGATCGAAGAAGTAGGCGAAATGTCGGTTTTGCTCATTCTTCTCTGAGCTGATTTTCGCTCTTCAGCTGAACCTCTATGCAAAGTCAGCATGGAGTCTGCTCTCAACTATCCCTCAGGTGCGTCACCTCTCGTTCGTTGTTAGAACACATACAACATTATTTACTTTTACCTCACCCCCAGACTTTGCCACAGCAGGTTCAACGTGATGACAACGTCAGAACACTGCTCGAGGCGATACGCGATGCATTTGAGTTCTCAACAGAGGCCGATGCTTTGGGAGACATCAAGCCCGAGTCTATGCGGGCAAAAATTCTCGAGGATATGCTGTTGCGTGTCAATGAATTTGGCAAATTCATAAAGTCGTATGCGAATGATGTTCAAGTCGGTAAGTCATCTTGAGCAGAACTCTCGTTGATCCTTATATGCATATAATTGACAGGGAAGAGATTTTTGAATATCGGAGGTCAAGTTGGCGGAGAATTCGAACACTATAGCACCGTCCTCGTCCGACTGCGAGACAATTTCCTCGCTCGTGCTGCCGCTATTACCGAGGTTACTGTGCTTCGAATGCAGGACGATGTGAATCAAGTGAACGGGCGCCTAAGCGAGATGCCAGACCAACAGTTAGCAGCTGGTGCGTGATTCTGATGCATACGAGTGTTGGATTCGTTGGCCTAATAAGGCAAATAGAATTGGATGCTAAAATCAGAGAAATGCCTTATCAGGGAGGGTGGCGATTCGATATTGAGAAGCGCTGTCTTCCAGGCACACGCCAAGATTTCTTGGACTATGTCATCAACTGGGTTGAGAACCCCGAATCTGAACGTGTGCTCGTCCTCCTAGGGCCGGGAGGCACCGGAAAGTCCTCAATCGCACACGAAGTTGGACGCCGTTTCGAGAACAAGCGCCTGGGCTCTTACTTTGCATTTCTGCGGAAGGAACAGTGTAAAGACGAAGCTTACCAGCTCTTCACGACGCTTGCTCGCGATCTCTCCGACCGTTATCCGGCCTTCAAACTCGCCCTCCGGAAAGTCATGAAGGAAAATCCGTCTATTCGTCGTACCCGAGACTATCGCACACTTTTTGAACGGCTACTCCTCGAACCGCTCAAGAACCTGCGACTGGCTGGCCCAATCCTTATTATCATCGACGCATTAGACGAGAGTGGTGACGCAATCGGCAAATCTGGACTCCACATATTTCTCTCGCAACGTCTTTTCGACCTCCCGGCAAAGTTCCGCGTACTCATCACCTCGAGGCCGGATAACGGCATCGGACTTGCGTTCTCCAATGCGCTGTCTGTCCGCACCCTCCAAATCAATGACGTCATACTGGCCGCAAAGAAGGAGCAAGACATCACCGTGTATTTTGAGAAGGAGCTCCCTGCGGACGTATTCAAAGACCATGGCGTCAACCTAGTAACGACAGCAGATGGCTTGTTTCAGTGGGCAGCCGTCGCATGCGGGTTCATAAATAACCCTCCTGTTAGTTTTGGCTTTAGCGAGAATAAGTGCGTACAGCGCCTGTTGGAACTCCCACGAGATCGCAATGGACAAGATCCTCTGGATAATCTATACGAAGAAGTTCTCGAGGCGTACTTTAAACCACAAGAAGCATCGATTCTTTTTCGGTCCGTCATGGCGCAGCTTTTGGTTGCCATCGAACCTCTCTCTGTTCGTGCCCTGACCACTTTGCGGCAATATGCCCCCATCAATGGCCCCGAGAACGCTCGTCCGGTCGTTGAATTGCTCCGTCACATCGACTCACTGTTGAGCAACGTCAATTCATCTGACCAAACAGGTCCCATCGTTCCTCTCCACACGTCATTCCGTGACTTTCTGACTGACAAGAAAAGTGATGTCTTTTATGTGGACCTTGGCGACGCCCACCACCAACTAGCGCATTCCTGCCTTGGATTGATGCTCGATAACCTCAAATTCAACATCTGCAAACTTGAGTCGTCATATCTCGCCAACGCCGACGTCCCGGACCTTGAATCTCGAATTGCCGAACACATTACTCCTGCTCTAGCGTATGCCTGCATCCACTGGCACGATCATTTACAGCATCTTGCCTTCGACTACGATATTCTTGAGAAGCTTCGATCACTCTTCGAGACAAAGTTTCTATTTTGGATAGAAGTACTTAGTATCAAGAGCAGCGTTGGACTTGCTTCGCGAGCATTGTCATCTCTGTCAATATGGTTGCAGCGGGAGGTAAGTACGTTGTATAATCGAATATGATATGTGCTGACTTTTGGGTAAATTCGCAATAGCATTCGCGAGCAGAAGCGAAGAACTTGTTGGCACTGGTGAACGATGCGTCCGCGTTTGTTCGGTATTTTGGAACGGCCATGGCAAGGAGTGCCCCACATATCTATATCTCCGCCCTCCCTTTTGCACCAAGCTCCTCCCTCATCCTCAAGCAATATCTTCACCAATCTCCTCGCACATTGTCCTTTGAACGTGGACAGTTGTCTCATTGGCCTGCATTAGAAAGGACGATTCATGCCCACAGCGGATGGATCTTCTCTATTGCATTCTCACCTGATGGCCAACGCATCACATCGGCCTCATCCGACTGCACGATTCGCGTGTGGGACCCCGCAACGGGAGAGGCCGTAGCAGGCCCGTTTACTGGGCACACTTCTTGGATCACCTCTATTGCGTTCTCGCCAGACGGACAGCGCATCGTATCCGCATCATGTGACTACATGATTTACGTGTGGGATGCCATAACAGGAGAGGTCGTTGTGGGCCCGTTTACGGGACACACCGATTCAGTCACATCAGTTTCATTTTCGAAGGATGGACAACGTATCGCATCTGCTTCGTCTGATTGCACGATTCGCATTTGGGATGCCACAACAGGAGAGCTCGTAGCCGGCCCATTTATTGGACATACTGATTCGGTCTTTTCTGTTGCGTTCTCGCCAGATGGACAACTGGTCGCATCAGCGTCGTCCGATTGCACGATTCGCGTGTGGGATTCCGCAACAGGTCAGGTCGTAGCGGGACCGTTTACTGGACACGCATCATCGGTCTTTTCTGTATCATTTTCGCCGGACGGACAGCGTATCGCTTCGGCCTCGGACGATCACACGATTCGTGTGTGGGGTGCCACAACGGGACAGATCGAAGTGGGCCCGTTTACCGGACACACCGACTCGATCTTTTCTGTTGCGTTCTCGCCGGATGGAAAAAGCATTGCTTCGGCTTCGGACGATCGCACGATTCGCGTGTGGGATGCCAGAACGGGACAGCTCGCAGCGGGCCCGTTTACTGGACATTCCAATTGGGTTAGATCAGTTGCGTTCTCCCCAGACGGCCAGCACGTCGCTTCGGCTTCGTCTGACCGCACGATTCGCGTGTGGGATACTACTACAGGACAGGTCGCAACGAGCCCTTTTACCGGACACACCAACTGGGTCAGATCCGTTGCGTTCTCGCCGGATGGCCAACACATCGTATCGGCCTCGTCCGATCGCACAATTCGGATGTGGGATGCCGCAACGGGAGAAGTCGCTGCAGGCCCATTTACGGGACACACTGACTGGGTCACATCAGTTTCATTCTCCCCAGACGGCCAGCGAATTGTATCCGCCTCGTCAGATCGCACGATTCGCGTCTGGGATGCCAGAACAGGAGAAGTTTTAGCTGGCCCGTTCACGGGGCACACCAATTGGGTCCGATCTGTTGCATTTTCGCAGGACGGGCTGCGTATCGTATCTGCCTCGTCCGATGGCACGATTCGCGTGTGGGATGCCGCAACAGGACAGGTCGTAGCAGGCCCGTTTACTGGAAGTTATGATTCGGCCATTTCAGTTGCCTTCTCTCCCGACGGCCCGGGGCGGCGTATTGCTGGTGCCTTGTCCGATCACACGATCCGCGTGTGGGACTGCGAAACAGGACAGGTTGTAGGAGGCCCATTTTTTGGACACACTTCTTTGGTCTCTTTTGTTGCATACTCCCCGAATGGGCGGTGTATCGCATCCGCTTCGAGGGATAACACGGTTCGTGTGTGGGATGCCACAACAGGACAGGCCCTAACGAGACCGTTTACCGGGCACACTGATTCGGTCATCTCTGTTGCTTTCTCGCCAGACGGGCGGCGCATCGCATCGGCCTCGGCTGATCGCACGATCCGCGTATGGGACGCAGCAACGGGACAAGTCGTGGCGGGCCCATTGTCTGGGCACACCTCTTCGGTCGTTTCTGTCTCGTTTTCACCGGACGGGCAGCGCATCGCATCTGCATCGTCAGATTGTACGATTCGCATGTGGGGTGTCGCAACAAGACAGGCTGTAGCAGCCCCGCCTGCTGATGACGCAAATCAAGTGGAGAAGATCGATGGCGCACCCTTTGTAGATCAATCCGTGATCAGCAGTGACGGCTGGATATATGGAGAGGAGAAAGAACTTCTTTTATGGATTCCTGAGCTTCACAGGTCGTGTCTCCAGAGACCTAGCAATGTCTGGATTGCGGGTGAGAATGAGACACGGCTTGATCTCTCGAAGTTTGTGCACGGATCAAAGTGGGCTACACAGTACAATCACAATTTATCTAGAGGGTGAAGATACTTCTTCATGGCTTTCTATAATTCGAGTATGCTATCGTGCGCGTGCAATGATGTTATGATCCTACCCAGGCAGCCTTGTCGCTTCACAGAGAAGCTCTATCATTCATGACTGACATTTCGCTTTAGCTTGTCACCGGGCCCGGAGGACTTGGATGCAGCTACGAGTCGCGACTTCCTGAATGATTTACCTTTATCAGGAAATGAGATTTACTTATTGAGAAATGGCTCGAGCGACTTGTATGCTGGTCGTTTGGCCTTTGATGCAAATTCACCCAAACTTGAGCGCTTGAGCTTTGATGCGATGTCCAGCGACGCACAGCTCCAGAAAAACACGACAGAGGCGGTCAAGGTTAGTGAAGCCCCCATCTCGGCAACTACAGTGCAGCAGCAACGGCAGCAAGAGCACTCCCAGCCTCCGACGCAGCCTATTCCGGGATCAGTGCCCCCTGCAGACGACTCGGGATCGAGGCATGTCAATGCCAGTGCATCCCCACAACCTTCACAACCTCAAACGAAAACCGAGCAGCACGTAATATATGCCCCCACTCCACATCCACCTCGACGTTCAAGCCACCACGAGCCCCGTCGACGTCCAAAACCGGCTGATGACCACCCATCGCTGGTTCTTGCTTCCACTGATCATGAGCATCTCGGTCGAATCCCAAGTAACACACAATCCTCGCTAGTACAGCCTCGATCACGTTCTCGCGAGCCTGCTGCTCATCATGCACACCATGACCAAAAACGCCTCCAACGCCCACACTCGTTGGATGATGATGAGCGACGCTCGATTCCGGTGCATGATACGACGAGCTGGATCGTCCCAGCGGAAAAACGCCAGGTACGGATTGAAACAACTTTTTTTTTGTTTTACCTTCCCTTTTTTGCTGATGTATCGTCCGCATATATATGCATTTCTGTTCCTATTTGGGGGTGTATGCTAGCAGCGCCGTGAGATGACAATTGGTGAGAGGTTACAGCCAACAATCGATGCGGCCACCAACGAGAGAGACAAGGCCGTAAAGCGAGGTACGTATACCATATTCGTCACGTCACCTAGGCCCTGAACCACGCATACATGTACAGCAAAGATGACAGGCTACTCGCTCAATGTGGCCATCGCTGTCCAAGTCCTCCTTGGAGCTCTCACAACTGGCTTGGGCGCCGCCCTCTCGGGAAAATCCGTACGTACAAAACTTCATTTTCCATTGGCTCCGCGGAGTTCAATTGTAACCTGTACCAACCAACTCGTGCTGTGCTGTAGTCGTCAATCGCCATATCGATCCTCGGCGGCGCCTCGACGCTCGCTGCTTCGTACCTTGCCCGCGCACGCGGTTCAAACGAGCCCGAGTTCTCACTGCTGCGCGCCAAAGCCCTCAACCAGTTCCTCCGCGAGATTTACGCCTTTAAGCTCGACCACGGGCACAAGCTCGGTCACACCTTTGACGAGCGCATCGACAGTTTCCGCTTTGGGCTCGAGAATATACTCGGAAATCCCATGGCGAGCGTTACGACGACCGAGGATATGGGCCCGCGGAGGGACGGTCCTGGAGGACCCGCGGCGCTTGGTCTCGGCGGTGGTGGCGCGGGCATGAGTACGGGATTCAGTGCGAATTTGAATGGGGTGCCACATGGAAACAGTCTTGGCGTCGGACTCGCTATTTCTCCACAACAGCAACAACAGCCAGTACAGCACCAGGGGAAGGCGGTGCAAGGCATGGAGGGTCCTGCGTTTGGTGGCAACGCGCCGCCCCCCTTTATGGCGGCTCAGCAAACGCAGGGCGCAGGCGCAAAGGCGTCCTTGGCACACTCAATGGTCTAGCCCCGCCTTCTTTTTCTTCAGAACTCTAAAAGCTGGGTGCGTACCTGGTTGTCTTTTGAGGTATATCGGCAACACGGAGAGATGAAAGTGTCACACTCTGTATGAATTACTAGTACCACTTTGTCTTCGCTGAGCACTGGTATTCAAAGTCCTTGCTTGTTGACGTGGTAACGTTCGTTCTCACACCTCCTTCCACCATTCACTTAGTAATGAAAAGACTTTGAGATTGATCATCACAGTATTTCTCGGTATGAAAGGTGGCAATCATAATTTTGACATTGAAATACGAGCCGTGTATAACCCAATTTTCTTAACTACAGAGTTACTTGAAGGAGGACAAGAGAACGAGTCAAGGTCATCTGGGATGAGAAACACAAAACACCAAGAGGTGGGGGGAGGTAGCCCACTACAAGATGCAAGAAACACAACAAGGTCATCATTAATTCTGTGATCATGGTCCGTAGTGCACTGAAACAAGTGGGGTTCTCCTTCATAAACTATAAAGGAATCGAGAGTGACTTGATGGGCATTTCGGCGTACATAGTAGGTGTCTGGCTTGATATCTAGTGGGGTGGTGGTATTGTCAATGTAGATGATCTCCTTGTCAACATCAAGGTTGAAACGAAAGTTTTCCTGTGCCACTCCAAGGATGGTGGCAGTGTCAGGACATTTGGTGCTGAATGAACCATGCCAGCGGGACTTGGGACTGTTCGACCAAACCATGGGTGTAGCATACAAAACGATATTTGTTCTGAAATGCCGATGGACAAAAGTTTCAAATATCGAACCAGTCATTCCCCGAGCGTTGTGAAACCTCGAAACATTGTTCCACATTTCTAACAGCTGATCGTTATTGAAGTCCTCAAGCCTCTGTGCCACTTGTTGCTTGACTCCGGCTGTGATGAACCCAAGTGTAAAGCGCTCGGAACCCAGCAGAGATCCTTGCTCACGCCGAATCAGGCAGATTTTATTTGAGAAGCCATTATATGAGACTTGACCATCCTTTGAGAAATGCTGTTCAAAGAGATCGGGGCCAGCGTTGGCGATTGCGTGGTCACGGTTAGAGATGTAGGGTTGAACTTGATCAGGATGCAATTCGAAGCAGAGGCGTGCAGTGGGGCCTAAGAGATCACATCTCTGTAACACATTATCTATCTTTGTATTTGGATATAGTTCGTTTGCGCTGTGGTGGGAGAGAGGGCTCAGAATGCACTTAGTGGGTCATGAAAGGAACACACTCACGCATGTATGATCTCCTCCCTTGTCCAAGGATCCATTATCACCTGATAGTGCGTCCATGACTGCGAATTCTCCGACCAGCGTTCTGGCCTAGGGGAGGTGAGATAGATGGGGAAGACACAAGGTAGGTTTTGGATCAGGGCAGTCGGAATCCCAGATGGTGATTGAGCAGAATCAATGATAGTCCATATGCGAAAGCTAAATTTGTTGAAGGAGAATGTGGCAGGGACGACAAGGACACCTTCAGAACAGAAGAGATATGACTCAGGTGCTCCAAACCACAGAGTAACAGACTCCTCCCCAAGACGTCGACGCAAGGCGTAGTAGGCCCAGAATGATTTTCCTATGCACAAAGTTATCAAAAAACGAACAGGTTTCTCGTATCGATGGTAGAGTACTGACCGATCCCGGGCTGTCCTGTGACAACAACTGCAGGTGGGAGATACTCCGTGCCCTCTCCGTACTTGTTTTCAATCCAGTTATAGATTCTAAGGTATTCAGCACGAATGAGAAGCCGAGTCCAATCAGAGTCAATGATTGGGCGGGGGAACTTGGGAAGGAGATCGCCGTCGATCTCTTCATCGTTTGGATCATGGACTGAATCCTTAAGATGAAGATGCTCCGGAGGCATCGGATCCCCCCAAAACCGCTTATGGAAATCCAAGATCTGAGTGTTCAACTGGGATCCATCATCGCAAAGTCGATCAAACCCTGAAAACATTATTTAAGGCGGCAATGCGGTAAGCAACATGATAGAGGCTGTACCAAATTGCACGCGAAAAGGGCCATCATCCACAATTGAAGCCTGAGAGTCTGCAAATAAATATCAGTGTTATAACGCAGATCGGAATGAGAAGTTATCCAAGGGAGAGATGGTAGATGACAACGAAAGATATGAAGTTGAGTGCAAACACAATGCCCACTCACCCACTTTATGTCTTTTGCCCCTTTCTTCATTAGAGTCAATGGGTTCAAGGTCACGCTTGCGGGGGTCTGAAGATGATAAGGACACGTCAACGCTACAAATGCAGGCAATCACTTCAAGTTGCACCCACCAGGAAGGTGTATAACAATGATGTCAAGATGGCCATCAGCAGGACGATCAAGGAAGACCCGCGACAGCTTGTCATTCCACCGGAGCTCTTTACCCCTGAGAGAATCGAGGTTAACCTTTTCCAATTCCGTGTTCAGGCCATCCTCTACGACAGAGATTTTGTAGAGAAGGAGAGAATCGGCGGCAATGTGATCGAATGCTGGCCGTTTCTTTTCCTTGATCGCGTCCTTCAGTTCTCCAACGGTCGCTTCAAGGGAAATCCGGACTGGAAACCCATTTCGAAAATCATCACCAAGGGTCCAACACGAAAGGAGAGGTTCAAGTTTAGACATGAGTTTTTTCGCCTTTCGGGATCGACAGCTATACAGAGCAGAGCAGAGCAGAGAGTGAGAGAACGAGGCGAGACTGAGAACTACCTAGGTCACGCGTTACACGGGAACGCCCCTAGTAGCCCCTAAATGTATAAGTGGTCTTATTTCCAACAGAAAATATTCCATTGACAGGATCGGTGCTCTACAGACGACTCGCGATCGAGGCGTCCCAATGCCAATGCATCCCCACACCTCAAACGCAAACCCAGCAGCACGTAATATATGCTCCCACTCTACATCCACCTCGACGTTCAAGCCACCGCGAACCCTCACTGGCTCTTGCTGCTAACGAGCATTTCAGTCGAATCCCAAGTAACACACAATCCTTGCTACAGCCATGATCACGTTCTCGCGAGCTTGCTCGTGCACACCCTGACCAACGCCTCCAACGCCCACGCTCGTTGGATGACAATTGGAGAGAGGCTACAGCCAACAATCGATGCGGCCACCAATGAGAGACAAGGTCGTAAAGCGAGGTACGTATACCGTATTCGCCACGCCGCGTGGCGTTTCTCGTTAAAGTCTCCTTGGAGCGCTCACAATTGGCTTGGGTGCCGCGCTCTCGGGAAAATCCGTACGTATAAAGCTACATCTTCCATTGGCTCCGCAGAGTTTAGTTTAGCATCACTAACCTGTACCAACTTGAGCTGTACTCTAGTCGTCAATCGCCATATCGATCCTCGGCGGCTTCGTACCCTCGCCCGCGCACGTGGTTCAAACGGGTCCGAGTTTTCACTGCTGCGCGCTAGAGCCCTCAACCAGTTCCTCCGCGAGATTTACGCCTTTAAGCTCGACCACGGGCACAAGTTCGGTCACACCTTCGATGAGCGAATCGACGGTTTTCGCTTTGGGCTCGAGAATATACTCGGAAACGCCATGGCGAACGTAACGACGACCGAGGATATGGGCCCGCGGAGGGACGGTCCTGGAGGACCCGCGGCGCTCGGTCTCGGCGGTGGTGGTGGTAGTGCGGGCATCGGCATCGGTACTGGCATGAATACGGGATTCGGAATTTGAATGGGGTGCGACACGGAAACAGTCTTGGCGTTGGACTCGCTATTTCTCCACAACAGCCGCAACAGCTAGTACGGCACCAGGTAAAGGCGGTGTGAGGCATGGCGGGTCCTGCGTTTGGTGGCAACACGCCGCCCCCCCTTTACGGCTGCTCAGCAAACGCAAGGCCAGGCGCAAAGACGTTCCTGGCACACTCTATGGTCTAGTCCTGCCTTCTTTTCTTCAAAACTCTAAAAGTTGGGCGCGTACCTGGTTGTCTTTTGGGGAGAGATGAAGGTGTCGCATTCTGTATGAATTATCACTTTGTCTTCGCTGAGCGCTGAGCACTGGAATTCAAAGTCCTTCTTGTTTATGTCTTGTTGACGTGGTAATTTTCGTTCTCACACCTCCTTCCATCATTCACTTAGTAATGAAACACTTTGAGATTGATCTTTGGATGCCCTGAAGCATCTATCCATACTTAACCCATTGAAGCGGACTTCACCACTGGCAATCATTCCCGACTCGTGGGAATGTGCACGTGCCTCCGGGGGACAATTTTTTTGTCGTGACAGTTCAGGATCCATCAATCATCTCCCACTAACTCACGATGGTAGCAAAGCGCCAAAGTTCGGAGGGGAACCGATTGAGCTAATGGACGTTTAACTCCTCTTGGCACCTCCCCCCAGAAAGCGTTCATTGACTCGGAGGGTTAGCGATGACGGACAGTTGAACGCTTTGGCCACCCGAGTCTTCATTGACCAAAGCTCAGACGACGTACCATCAACTAAGACAGGGACGTTGGGGGGTACAATAAGGTACAGTAGGTGGTTATGCGCCAGGGGTCTCTCAGCTTGGGAACAGGTGGGAAAACCGATGAGTCGAAGCTTCGATTCTTGTGCGCCAGATTTCGTGCCAGTGTATTTGACGTGAGGACCTTCGGTTTCGGCTCATGTTGGACGAGAACCGTGTCGTTTCCGACTTCGTGTGACATTGTCCTTTTAGGGATCAAGGGAGGCTCGCCGCTCGTGCCGCTTGCCGTACTGGCCCCGTAGCCAATAGGTCCGCTCTGCGACTTTCCGGTAACTGTTCCGAGGCAGTTCCGTGCTGGGCCAACCTGTCACCCGGTGATAAAGCCCGGGCCAATCGTGGGAGATTCACGAGGACAAGGTCGGTCTCATACTGTACGTAGCTTAATTTAACCTTACACGATCTTCAGATCCCCTTGTTGAACGAGCCCATTGGCCCCATTCCATCGTCCGTTTCCTTTTTTGGTGACTTTCGGGTCGTTTCTCGATGTGGAGAAGGGGAATTTATTATTGAATTTGTTGAGCAAAGTTGATACATCCACGCCAAGATCCACGCAAGTCTGAATTGAAATCCACTGGCACTACTCAGCTTCACTGATGCGTCGGGGACTTGGTGCGAATGATTCTCATTCGTTCAACTCTGAACTGAGAACTTCCTTGCCTCACGCCGTGAGCAAGTCTACCGGGCCAGGTACACTTTATGTCCCGGCAGCTACGACGTCAGGCACAGGTCAGCCCTCCGATCAGGTACTGTTTTCTCCGGTTCCATAACTGCTGTCTACAATGTCAGACACCACAGTTTCAGACCTTGAGCTGCTGCTTTTAAGTTAATCGCGCGATGTGGGAAACATGATTGGCGAGCCCTCTCCTTCACCTGCTCTTTCCCACCATGAGTACGTCGCAACCCAATGAGCCCAAGTCTGAGTCGCGCAGGCAATCCTCCCTTACCCTGTCCCGCCCACCTACTCCACTGAGTACTGCACAAGCCTTGTTTAATCTGTGGTCGCACTCGTCCTCCCATCGAGATAGCTCAGCAGATGCACACACTCCCGTGACTCAACTGGATGCCCAAACTGTTCTTTCCTTGCTGCGGCCCTCTACTGAAAGGAGGAACTCATCAGATGGACCCACGGCCGTGTCCGCTGCAGCGCTGAGTGCAGCACAAACTATACTTCGGTTGTCGTCGTCTCCTCCCTCTCGACAAAGTCTGGGGGAATCACCTACATCGGCTGCCCCGATTGGTGCTGCTAGAATCACGGATTCTCTCCCAGAACAACCCTCCACACCCCAGGTTACCCAAGTATCTCCACTTGGTGAAACACAAACCGCACCGTTACCGCCTCCCGCCTCTCGAGAAGGCCCCAGTGATTCTGACATGTCGGCCGCCCCTGTGGATATAGTAAGACCCACGGTTTCGCTCAATGAGCAACCTTCGACACCTCGTATTGATCAAGTACCTGAACCTCAACCTCGGCCTGAACCTCTTCAAGAACACTCAGCACATCTGCGTCAGCGCGCACCTGCAGATATGCCAAGAAGTGGTGTGGTGCCAACCTTTCCGGCCCCTATCGCTTCTCACGACGCTAGGCGCGAAAGGCGTGACTTTACTCATCCACGCGGAGCTGCCCGTTCTGGACAGCAGCACCCACCCCGACATGATGCCCCACGTGCCATCTCCACAAGTACCCGTCATCGTTCAGACGTACCCTATGTAAACAGTGAAATGACATGGTACACTCAGGATGAGAGGAAGAATGTGTGTTCCATAATGTCGTTTATCCACTTACTTGGCGGACTGACTCTTTGGCTGGGATTTCCTTCGCTAGCCCTATGCAAGGAACGTCGGTGCTCGGCTGAAGAGAACCATTAAAGCAGCCAAGTATGAGATGGAAAAGGCTAAAAAGAAAGGTAAGAGGGTTGGTATATGCGCTATGAGACTTCTATCGACCCTCGTGCCTTTTGATTCAGCTCAATGGTCAACGTGGTTGCTTAATATAGCAATTGGTCTGCAAGTTTTTCTCGGTGCACTCACCACCGCTCTCGGTGCTTCGCTGAATGGTAAAAGTGTGCGTGTCATCATGCTACGCCGCTCTGTGATCTGTCTGACATCTTTGCTAGACAACGGTCGCAATTTCAATCCTTGGTGGTGCATCAACACTTGTGGCGTCGTACCTGGCACGCATGCGTGGCTCAAATGAGCCGGAGATGTCGATACGTCGTAAAGATGCGCTCAATCATTTTTTGCGTGAGGTCAACGGGTTCAAGGATGACCATGAGTATGACGAGGTCGGGCCCGAGTGGGATGCGAAGATCCAAGGCTTCCGGCACGGGTTGGAGAGTATACTCGGAAATGGCCCAGGAAGCGTCATAGTTAAGGGAAAGGCAGGAGCCAACAGCAACACCGACCAAGATAACTTGAAGGGAATGGGCGGCGGTCTCGATTCCGTCGCGGAAAATGGAAACGGGTGAGTGCAGCAGTTACACTACTTGTGCACGAGCTTGCTAAAGGAAAAACTCAAATAGAAACTTGAAATATCCTGCGAACAAGATGGCATAGGATTCGTGGGACTTCCCTTGTATACATCCAGTTTCATCTTTGTTTTGTATCCACGTGCCAGTGTCTGTTCTTCATAGGCCCACAGACACTTGTGGACATTACGCTCACTGCATCATACGCTCCTTACTTTTACATTTGATACATTAGGTTGTTTCAACATGTTTGTGACTAATCATCTGATATCCCACCTTCGTTAGCTAGAATTCACCCTCCCTTGCTCCTGACCTGCGAGCCGTGCAGCCAAAGTACCCCTTTTTTTCTTGATTGGTTGCGTGAGCGATGGCCTTCATCTTGTAAAAAGGATGACCCGCTATTTCTCCGCTCCCCTTCAAAAAACTGAACCATTTCGGGAGCCGCTCCAGGAACTTTCTTTGTCCCGGGCTTGCCCTTAATGCTGGTGCTAGCTAATTTTGGTTCCCTTCCATACCCGCTCGAGGCTGTCATAACCTTTACGGAATAATTCAGCCTTTAATAAAGGTCTGCTCCAATGCCTCTTTCTCATGGGGTGAGCTTGGGAGATATCGTGAGGATGTTTTATACCTCTTGTGCTACAGAAACGAAACGAAGGTTTGACGTATTTAGTACCCGGCCGTCTTGTGAAAACCTCTAACCTCCGCCGAAAAACATGGGGCGCTTTGTCTCCAAGGCACACGTACGTAATAAATTTCTATTGACCTCGAGAACATCCAGTAAAAGTTACATTCAAGTTTTCAACTTACTCTTACTGAGTCCCTCAGGCTCTCCCGAACGATCAGTATTCGAATATTTTTCCCGGGCTTTATTCGCTGTCAAGACACTCGTTTGATCTATTCTTCGCAGAACTGGATTCGGGAATACTGTACGTGATACCCGGATCTCTGGAACCGGCATGATGGGATTATTATTTTTTTGGAGAGCGCTTTATTTCAGGGAACTAGCTAAGCCGCTAACTACTGAAAAATAAGTGCTAAGTGTCAGGAGATTTACCATCAGCTTATCTTAGCGCGCTGGAGCTGGGCTGGTGGACCGGGGTGAGGGAGAAAATGCATTTACGCACATCCCCCGGTGGGGGATAGTGTGGGACTCAGGACACTTCGCCCGGGGCAGCTATCGTGGCCTCCTACCCACTAAAACCTCACGATTGTGGAGCCAGTTGTATGGGGGGTTCCCATGCTATCTTAAGGTGAGATCCCGAGTGTGGGATACTGTCATGGTGAACTTTTCTCTTGCTTCTTAGATTCTATCGTTGGTGAGTCTCGTGTTGATTATTACAGCCCGCATGGTGGATGTTGGTTGGGTCGGGGACTCGGAGTGCAACTATTTTACTTTTTGGTCTGTTGTTTGGAACAAAGGGGGAGATTCATACTCAGCTCTTTTGTTGTGGGAGGGGGTGTGTTTGGCCATATTGCCGAGTGGTAGACCGCTCAGTGGCATCTTTTGGGGGTACGTGGGGGAGTCAGTTGGAGGCCTTCGAGTCCGCTGGAGGTCGAGGGCCGCAGCTCAGTCTCATTTGAGTGGGATGTTCAGGATGGTACATTGGCTGGGCATTATCATTGGTTTTATATTTGTGTCATCTCACATTTACTATTTGTCACGACAAGTGATTTTGGCGAGGGGTGGCATCTTAGTGGTTCGTCAATTACTGTTCTCGCCAACACAGCGGTGCATATCTGTATGTAGTCGGTGACACGGTGTGTGTGAGTGTCTGCTGGGCTCTCCAGGTATGTTATTTTTTGTGTTTGGGGGGCCGGTGGTATTCCTTGGGTGGTGGCATTGCCTCTTCACTCATCCTTGCCCTGGCTTGCGCCGTGGGAAAACCGCACCCTGGTGGTGGTAGCAGATCAAGGAGCCCCCTGATGGGATTATTATTGCCGCCCGGCAACCCGCGGAAACCATTATGGTCACGTGGTGCTGTCACTCTTTGACAATTGGCAATCTCTCCTTTGTGTCGTCAGTCGTCAAGAGATGGGAATGGAAGCTTTTCACCGTTTTGCTTTGAGAATGAATTGAGAAAGGGTCTCCGTAGGGAAAAGTAATGATATATTGTCATGATCAGTACGTCAACGCGTCAACGCGCGACCACCGCTGGGATCACCGCGCTTCAAAGAGACAAACCAAACAATTACTGGAAAACATCCCAACGTACGATATATCCACGAAGTAACAACAATCAACATCCGAGTCAATGTAGGAAGACATAGTACATCCTTTCCATCTTCTGCCTCGTCGATTCAGTACTTTTACAATCTCCTTACTGCCAAACTGGCCGCTCCGAGTCATGAAGCCTTCATTCATTAACATTAGTTGTTAGTGGTGGCGCGAGTTCAGGGTCGTAATTGCTACGTTACATGTTCACGGACATGCCCTCGACGTGCAGAACAAAAAAAATGCTCCGAGTGGTTCGATTCTGAGTCGTCGGTCGTGATCCTACACTGCCAAGAGTCCCAACTTGTGGTTCGTACCGCTCACAGGATACTTCCTATTTTAAATTTTGCCGCGTTAGCAAGATACCCACAGAAGTAAAGGAAAATCCTGCACTCACTCATTCCCACTAAACCCCGCATTGGGATCTGATATACCTATCCCCTTCTCACGAGTTTGATTGGTGTTGGTGCCAGGCTTGGCTTCTCCGTCTGGCTTGACCGTGAGGCTCCCTGGGCGATTCCCAAGTATATCCTCAAAACCAAGCCTGAAGCCGTTGACCTTATCGTCCCACTGGTGCCCGACCTCGTTCCCGTAGTCCAGGGCGAACCCCTCGACCTCACGCACAAAGTGTTCGAGCGCGTGCGTACGATGCAGAGAAAATTCTGGCTCGTTCGAGCCCCGCGTACGAGCGAGGTAGGACGCCACAAGAGTTGATGCGCCACCAAGGACTGATATTGCGACAGATGTCTAGTAGAGATATCAGGCAAGTCGTAACACTGACCCAGACGCTACGCACACTTTTACCGGTCAGTGCTGCTCCGAGAGCGGTGGTGAGAGCACCAAGAAATACTTGCAGACCGATGGCAACGTTAATCGCCATGTTCGTCCATTTTGCTATGTAGGAAAGGGGGCACAGGAGTCGGTTGACATTTTACAGCGCGTAATACCAACTTTTCATGACTCACCTCGAAACTCGGACTTGTTCTTCTCTACAATGGCTGCGTCAAGAGTTGGCTTCAGTCGCTCCGCGAGAGTCCTTTCACGATGCTGCCCAGAAGGGGATCGCGGGCAGAGGAGTTAAGTCCGGCAAAGAAGGTACATAAAATGACATCAGAGAACGCACAATGTCATCTCGAGTCTGCCATCCTGTTTCACTTTCGGGATAGGTCACTCCAGAACGACGATAGACGTTTGGGGGAGGAGTGGGAACGGGACGCGAGTCACGTGGTAGCGATGGCAAAGGAGCGTCAAGTTGGGCTGGGTGCAACCGCCCAATGCGCGGAAGTCCGCGTGGGGGTGTAGATTCTCGTCTGGGGCCTTGAGGCGGGACGGGCGGAAGGGTCGCTTCCACCCCACGTTTTGACGATTCTGCAAGTGCCGGCCGCGGTACATCCGTTGAGGATTCTTGAAGTGATTTGGCCCGAGGTTGAGAGACTTGTGTGATGGGAGTTGCCGAGGGTTCTTCAGGGAGAGAAACCGCGGTCCTTACACCTGCCTGGATAGCGGACACGAAATTATCACCTAGACTTTCTCGAAGGGGAGGAGGCGGCGATAGGAGTGAAGGCACGGCTTGTGCCAGTGTGCTGCCCAGTCCGGTGATTGATGAAGGTGCAGGTGCAGGTGCAGGTGCATCGGATGAACGCTTCCGTTCAATAGAGGCAAGTCCAAGCAGAGAATGCACATTTTGAGCTGCATCTGGTGGAGTCGTTTGCGTGGACGGTTCTGCTGAGCTATCTTGAGGGACGGACGACTGCGCCGGCAAAGAGGGCGTGGCTTGA
>QLPA01001679.1:0-19276 GCA_003313945.1 Lactifluus pinguis
CGAGGTCCGCTGCACGCTGTCTTTCGCGCTCCTCACGCATCTGAGCCATCCGAGCTTCCTCCTCGTGCTTCGCAGCCTCTGCAGCCTCCCGTTCCCGCTCCTCCTCTGTTAAAAAAAAATTTCGTAAAGAAGGCCGATCGTCAAGTCAGGTAAAGCGTACCCTCTCTCTGTCTGCGCTCGAGTTCTTCTGCTTCGCGGCGGGCATTCTCTGCCACCTCCTGGCGCAAACGCTCCTCTTCGCGTGCCTTGAGAACCGCAGCACGCCGCTTTGTTTTTTCCTCCTCGACCTTGGTCCGTGCCGCAGTTTGCTTCCGATCGTATTCAACGCTCCGTCTTTCTAGGATGACTGCCTTGCGCGCCTCAAATTCTGGTAGCATACGCGAAAGACGCTCTTTCGTCTCCAAATCGCGCCTGTGTGCAAGCCGCGCGGTATCGATGCGGTCCTTCTGCATTTGCTCATGCGTTGCACGGTCGCTTGCCTGCTGTAGTTCGTAATCCTTCGCAAGCAAAGGCCGCTCCTCCTGACGGTATGCACGCTCGATGTGGTCAATCCGTTTGGCGATGACACGTAGCCGTGATTCACGCTCTTTCTTCTCCTTCTCCAGTTGCTCGACTTGAAGCCGCATCAAGCTATCCGTATTCAAGTTTTCGACGTCCTGCATCGAAGGTCAATCACATCGCCACAACGATAAATGAAGAACTCACATCGATATCCACCTTCAGATTGCCACGCTCCCTGAGGCTCTGAGCAAGCTGGCGTGCCTCCTCGTTCCTGCGCTGCTGAATCTCAGCTCGTGCGCGCTCAATTTCACGCCTACGGGCGTCCTCAACCGCACGCCGTGTCTCATCAAACTTGGCCTGGCGCGACTCCTCTGACCTACGGCTCTGTTCCTCCTTCTCTTTCCGTGCGGCGAGTTCCGAAAGCAATTCACGACGGCGAGCGACTATCGCCCGGCGCAATTGCAAGGCCTTACGCTCAGCATCAGCCGCGGTGATGAGTGCGGAGACCCGGGCCCGCTGTTCCTCAGCAGGCGGCACAAGAGGGGGTTCGATGATAGCCAGTGCATGGCTTAACGCACCAGCGATGCCGCTAAGGCGTGTGCGAACGAGCGATGCTGCCGCGGGCTGCACGACGATACCATGTAAAGAGGAAAATGGTTGCAAGTCATCCGCACCAGTGAAAGGATCATCAACAAACTCGAGAGTGCCAGACGCGTGGTCCACGCGGACGCTGAGCTCGCCCGCGTGAGTGCCGCGCATGATGTATGCTTCGATCTGCTCTGGCTGGTAGATAGTAGGGTCTCCACCACAATCGGCGAATGCATCTCGTAAGGGCTGAAGGAGAGCAAGAAGGTTCTTGATCGTAATGGACGAGTAAACTTGTGCGAGCTGCGAGATGAGACGTGAAAGAAGAGCACGCTGCAGCAAAGGTAGATACGGTGCATAGGAAATGTCCTCGGAAAGAATACGGAAAAGCGGGGCAACTTTGGTACAAAGGGTCAAGGGGTCAAAAGTCACTTCCAGTATGGTGTAGAGCGATTTGATGGTCTCCGACGCAAGTTTGAGAACATTGCGCGAAAGCTGCAGATAGTTGTTAGCTATGGGTCTGCTTGGCAACATGAAACGAACCGCATCCTTGAGGAGGCCCATCCGAGTGGGTGTCTTGGACAGCCCAAGCAACGAGGTCAGACGTCCCGTCCTCCCCTTTATCTCCTCTACCGACATCTCTGCCTTTTGGTTGACGGGGACAGCAAGTGCGCTGACGAGAACCTGACCGGCGAGTCTACTGAGCTCTTCGCCGGACTTTCCGCCGATGGTCGTGATGACGGCATAGAATTTACCCCAAGCGGCGGCATGGTATAGTGCGTTGCCGCTCATCAAAAAAATCTTTGTAAGCTTCTCGTAGTAGTTGGCCATCATCGCCGGGCGAGGCGCCCTCTTGGCCAAGGTAAGGAGGTTGTGGACATCTTCTACAGAGCGGAAGGCTTCTTGCCAGAGTTCGAGCTCTACGGAGGTATTGAGCTGCGCAAAGCGAGCATCGAGGTAGTGCTGAAGGGTATCGGGATCTTGGAGGTTGATTGCGTGTGGTTGGTGGGCATATTTTGAAACGTTGGAGAGGTGAAGACGCAACGTCTCGCAAAGACGTCGAAATTCGACCTTACGTTGATGTTTGAGACAAAACTGGAACGCTTGCTGTGCAATTTGCTATCAATTTGTAATATCGTGTCAGAAGGTCATGAGAAGTCAAAAAAACAAGCGGCGCACATGATAGATGACTTGTAAGCGGGCATTATTCTTGAGAGTCTCTAAAGCCGTGCGATAGCTTTCCCAAAGAAACTTTAACCACGGTGTGACAAGAGCACGATCTGTTCGATCCCGGCTCTGATCACCGCTGACGGCACCAAGCAGTATGCTTTCTGGGGTTTCTGTGGCCTCGAGGTCGTCGACGTCTGCGACAGCATCTGCTGCTGCCTTCTCTGCCTTTTCCTGGGCTTCTTGGAGCTTAGCATCGGCAAGACTGACGAACTTTTGAATGACGACTTCGATTGAGCCGACACTTGTGTTTTGAGCGGTGTTCTTGTATTGCATAAGTCCCTCCTTTGCGATACGACCTTTGCGCATCTCAACGCAGAGCTCGACAAAGCGTATCATGATAGGTTCCAGCGAGGCCAACGGGGTTGTCCGGAAGCGCTTTGACGAGAACATCTCTGTGAATGACTGAAGCGCTGCATGGGTTTGGCCGACAGAAACAAGGCCTTCTGCTTGCTTGAGGATTGTCTCTGGTTTTGTCATGGGCGCCATGATGAGTGATGCAAGGAGAGTTGTGGAGCCACCAAAATATATGCGTGTCGTCAAAAATGATTGTTAGGTTAAGTTTAGGGCAGGCTCTAACCACTTGAGAGAGGCTGACGGGAATCGGGTTAGGGTTATGGCCGCCACCACTCTTATTTCTTCATCCACCTTAATCTCACAGGGCGCAGAAGCTGCGAGTATCCTTCACTCCCTATAAACAGTAGAATTAATAAAATTCCCACTCGCAGAAGGTTTATCGTGCAACCTTACATACTGGTGGTGTGCCAGTATTGCTCAAGCACCGCTTTCCGAAGCAGTATCGTCATACTACATTGGATAAGTCATTGACACGTGCACGCGTCGCTGGAGAGGCCCGTGCAATTTTGCGTTGTCTACGGTGCGTAACATTTTGGTTATTTGCTTGGTTGGTAATTTATGGTTCAAGCAGATGCGGGGTTAGTGTGCCTGGGCTCCGCTTCGTTGACGCGGCGAGTGGTGTGCTGGGCATTGAATGGATTGATGGGGAAAGTGTTCGGTTTCTGCTCGGTTCAGGCGATGAAGGCGATAAAGCGATTGGCGACGACAACGGCGATGAAGTCCTGACGCCGCTTGCCGAGTTTGAGGTGTCGAAAGGTCTGACTTCTTACAGCTGTCGCCGACTTTTTTTTTTTTACATCTTGGCCATGTACAATCAGATACACTGATGGTCATGATGGGCACAGAGATCGCAAAGATGCACCTTGCAGATATCATTCACGGCGATCTGACAACATCTAACATGATGTTGCGGCATTCGGTATCTATTAGGCATTCTGCTGGCATCCAACAACTTGTGCATCGGTATTTCTCGCTATCTAAATAATCCGCGCTGACCAATTTGGGTTCAGGTATTGGTCGACTTTGGGTTGGCTTACACATCGGCGTTGATAGAAGATAAGGCTGTAGATCTGTATGTATTAGAGCGTGCCTTCGCTTCTACACACCCGGAATCGAAGCCCTTGTTCACTTCCGTTCTCGATGCTTACAAGAGGAAGATTGGGAAAGAATGGACGACGATTGGACGGAGATTGGATGAAGGTGAGGTTCACAATCGAACGCGCATTTTGACAACAAATGACTGGGAGTTGCATAGTGCGATTGAGAGGACGTAAGCGAAGCATGGTTGGGTAATGATCGCATGTACGGGTGCAGTACGATTGGATTCGATATACTGTATACTTATACCGCTTTGACGAGGGCGCATTGACCTCGGAGTACTAAATTAAGAAGGTCATGTTTACGTAACTCGCAGGGACGACCATCAGAATCAGGCGCCGAGGACCGGTCCAATATTGAGCCACGACACGCTCAGTGCACAAAGTTCACCCGTCGCGGATAGTCGATATTGTTTAATAACTGATCAACGATGAACCGGGGCTCACCCCCAACATACCAACGCTCATATTTAGCGCTCGACAGTTTCAGTCAATGTCGTAAACGGTCTTGTCGTGTCGTCCAACCGATTGCGCAACTCGATTTGCCGCGTGGTGAAAAGAGAAGAGAAGAGAAGAGAAGACGACGACATATAATAGCTTTGTAATATTCCCCCTACCCGGTCGACTTTCCCCCTCCTCCGCACAGGGCACCTACTGGCATGGGCTCCCCCGTTCGAACCGAGCACAGTGGGAAATCTCTCGACTCGTACTCCGTTCTCGAGAAAAGTTCGGGGTCCCCACCTGTTCCAGTTTCTGCCAGCCCGACCAACGCAAGTATGGACCCGCCAGATGGCGGTGCGGTCGCATGGCTTCAGGTCGCCGCCTCATTTTTCGTCTTCATGGATACATGGTATGCCTACCATATTGAACGGGACAAAATTGGACTCATCTCTGCCAATTTAGGGGCATCGTTAACACCTTTGGTGCATACCAGAACTTTTATGAAGTCACCATCCTCCGCTCCAGTACACCCTCTGCCATTTCGTGGATTGGCTCAGTGCAGGCCTTCCTCTTGTTACTCGTCAGCGCATTGACCGGACCGCTTTTTGATGCGGGGTACACTCGCACCCTCATGGGTGTGGGTTCGTTTCTCGTTATTTTCGGCGTGATGATGACTAGCTTGGTGGAGCAATACTATCAGGCCCTCCTCGCGCAGGGTGTCTGCGTTGGCATCGGGGGAGGCATCCTTTTTGTACCGAGTGTCGCCATAGTATCCACCTACTTTGACAAACACCGGTCATTGGCTTGTGGCGTCGCCGCTAGTGGCAGCAGCTTTGGTGAGCATATTTGAGTGGGATTGCATTTGCGAACCCCAGAAAATATGCGTATCCCCGGGTACTGATGAGCCTCGCACCTCTCATCTTCAGGTGGGGTAATTTACCCGATCATGTTTCGCTGGTTGCAGCCAAGGATCGGCTTTGGCTGGGCGACTAGGATTATAGGCTTGATTGCATTACTTACCCTTGGCTTCACCAATGTCGTCGTCCGCCAGCGCACGCGACCTACCATGCGCCGGAAACTCTTCGACATGTCCGCGCTGCGCGAGGCACCCTTCATACTCTGCACGGCGGGTTTCTTCTTCGGCTTCGTGGGCCTCTACATTCCCTTTTTATACATCACGCCCTACGCCGTCTTCAAAACTGGTGCCGGCAGGGCGCTCGCGTTCTACCTCGTGCCGATCGTCAATGCCGGATCCATCTTTGGCCGACTCGTTCCCAATGCCCTCGCCGATCGCATCGGCCCATTCAACACGCTCATCCCATGTACCCTTGCTTGCGCCGTGCTTGCATTTGTATGGATTTCCCTGCATAGCACTGGCGGCCTTGTCGCATTTGCCATCCTGTATGGATTCTTCTCCGGTTCATTCGTTTCGTTGCCGCCGAGCATCCACGCCTCGCTTTCGAGAGACCCGCACAGGTTCGGCACCCGTCTCGGTATGAGCCTCAGTGTTGCTGGAATTGGCCTGCTCATTGGTTCCCCCATCGGCGGCACCCTCCTGAACCTCAAAACGGGGCATTTTATCCATGCCCAAATATTTTGTGGTGCCGCCATGATGATTGCGTCGTTATTATTGGTGGCGGCCCGCCTGGTGCATTCAGGCTCTTCCATCATGGTCAAGATTTAGTGCAGTGACTGTGTCGCTCATTAGTCCTTGAGGGATTCTTCCATCCATGATCTCCTCCTCTAGCAGGCCATACTTTATGTAATCACAAGGCCTGTGAAACCCATTTCTTGCAACACAATGGCGTACAGTTTTTCAAGCCAAATGTACCCCCAGCTTCAAATTAGATTTCCCACTTGGACAATTTGTAGAATTACTGGTACTACTATGGATTGCCTCTTGTGACGAAATTAATGAAATGTGACTAACGTGTCCTGTCATCTGGCATACAGTATTGTAGAAAGGAAGGCTGTTGGAAAGTATCTACAGTACTTTGAGAGGTTGTTGCCCTTTTGCCCTGGGTTGTGATTATGTAACCTCGATTGCAATAGCATAAGCTTTGCCGCAGTGCCGCGGATCAGGGGAGGAAAGAAGGCCTAACGCAGTTTCAATTTAGTCATGGTTAGGTTGGCTTAAAGTATCGTATGTTAAATACCAGGCTGAGAAGAGAGACCTTACACTGAGTCGGAGCCGAATGATGAGAAAACTACTGCACCCGGCCACCGCTATACTATATTAAGTAGGAACTTAAATCTGCCTCCTACGTTTCTGTGGAGTCCCAGAACTCGTGCGCAAGTGCGTAAGTGTTGCAGTGGCCTTTGATCAATGATATATTAATGATAGCCCAGCTGCGCGTGCACAGTGAATTTTCGGCTAATTTAGCCAAAACAGATTTTACATTGCCGTGTTGCCGCGACTGAGTCTGAATTACCCGAGAGGGAATTCGGCCAACTCCAGAGTGGGTGACAAAGCATGATGTAGGTGGCTGGTTCCTGGCTCCTATCCAAGCAGCCTTAATAACTGAACCATCAACAGCTGATGAACATGAGAGTCCCCCAACAATGGCCCCTTCCCAGCAAAGAGCTGCAGTCGTGACAGAAACTGGCGTCGATTTACGTCTTGTAGAAATACCGCCGCTTGGCCCCCGCCAGATTCGCATCAAGGTGACGGCTGTAGCGCAGAACCCCATAGATTGTCAGTTTATTACTACCTTCAGAATGCACCAACAGGCAACTCACCGCTCATTTCAGGGATGTTACTTGGACAGGCACTCAACGAATCCAAGTATGGTGGAACTGTGGGTACCGATTATTCAGGCGTGGTTGAGGAACTCGGACCGGATGTCCCAGAGGGTGCAAGGGCTGTTGGCGAGCATGTCGCAGGCGTCGGAGGCCCTATCTTCGGGCGTCAGTTTCCCTCCGTCTACGTCGTGATTACTCGCGCTGATCGGGGGTCTCTCCAAAGTCAATGGCGTTTTCTCACAGTATGTTGTGACCGATGCAGAATACGGCATCGTACCCATCCCCGAGGGCTGGTCGTTCGAAGAAGCCGCTCAACTCGGTGTTACCCCATTAACTGCTTTGCAGTGCCTGCATGAGACTCTAGACCTACCCTCACCATTTGAAACCGAATCTGGTCGCAAACGCACCCTCCTCATCTGGGGCGGTGCCTCATCCATTGGCCAATACGCGATCCAGTTCGCCAAACTCGGCGGCCTCCACGTTATAACCACAGCCTCGCCAAAGAATTTTGATCTTGTCAAGGGCCTCGGGGCAGACGAAGTCTTCGACTACCGCGATGAGAATGTTGTTGAGAAGATTCGTGCAGCAACTGGCAACGCCCTTGATATGGCTTTTGATACCATCTCTCAAGGCGAGACCCAGAAGCAAGTTACCAGCGCCATTGGGAATGAGGGCGGGAAAGTTGCCGCCATACTTCCATATGAGAACGCTCGTCCGGACGTGCGCGTTGTCTTTAGCAACCTCCCCAACTTGCTTAAACCCGTACGTTTCATGTGGACACGCTTTCATCAGCTGTGGACTCATAGCTCCCAGGAATCAAAGGCAAAGTGGTACATTGATCTACACAGGAAAATCTTTGCCACCGGCAAAATTAGGCCTAACCCGATTCTCATCCTACCCAAGGGCATTGCAAGCGTAAAGGATGGCCTGCAATACATGCAGGAAGGGAAGGTAAATGCAACCAACACTACCACCTATTGGCGTTGACGTTGTTTGGAACCTTAGGTTAGCGCACAAAAAATTACGTTTCGTATCGCGGACACACCTCAGCTTTGACGTCTGAACTGAAGAGAAGTGCGACCCACAAATGTGACGCGCTGCGGAGTGTTGTAATCAGAATGTACAAGTGATGTGAGGAGTGTATTCCGTTCTTTGATACGTTTGGCATGATGAGGTATGAAGACGCGGACTATGGGGCCAACGTAGGTTGATGCTTGGAAGATAACGAGCAGTGTGTAGTGTGTATTCTACGGCGAATTATGGTAACTTCGTTTCCGAACCGGTGTGGGTACGGTCTGTGTAGTCAATACTAATGCAGTCGCAGAAGCTTGAACCGCTGGATAGTGCAAACCACCGATTCTTAGTGATTGCTGGTGGCGCAAAACCTTTTGATCCGTCGATAAGAAAACCTCATGAGCCATTGGGCCAAATCGTGCTGAGCCAATCTGATTTTTGCTCAACAGCTCATGAGCCGCAACCTGCAACACTCGGAATTGAAAATGCTAAGGGCTCACTGGCGTAGATTTTAATGGTGCGTCGCCAGAGCTCCTCAACAAGTATCGACGCCATACTCCAAAACCCCGTGTACATGAAATCATTGCAACGCATACATACAACCGACATTCCGAATCAAGATGTAGATACAGGAGCGAAAGGGAGGTGAGGCGGGTGGTTTGGGAGGGGAAATAGGCGGGTATAGAATTTAGGGCATGGAAAAGACGTAAAGTACTAAGAAACTGCTACGCCATTCAAGGACAAAGTGCCCTTCAGATAGTAAAAAATGGCTGCTCGTTATTCTGCCCCTGTCCCTGTTGCTGTGCAAATGGATTAAAGCCATTCTGAGTCGGAGCCCCTGTCTTTTGTGCGACGAGCTTGCCGTATTCTGTCTGGCCGTACCTGTGGAAAACGTTTCGCATTAGTCCATATCCCTCAACGCAGGAAGAAAGACATACCGAAGGGCGCCGACATTTCCAAATGTATCTACCCCATCTCCATCGCGCGCAGCAAAAAGGTTCGCTAGGTGCGCATGCTCCTGGTCCGCGCGAGTCTGGGTACGCTTGGGTGTGAGCTGCGGAGACGGCGCAGGCGCGGATTGTGGTGAGGGTTGGTAATCCCGGCGTGGAGGTGGCTCGTGAGAATCGTACGTCGACGGTAAAGAGAAGCTAGACAAAGACGGGACAGGGGGCTGCGGTGATGCCGCAGGTAGCGCTGGCGCTGGTGACGCAACAGAGGCAAAAGGGTTGTTCGAGCTATCGTGGGGATCGTCAGCGCACCTGAAAGAAAATTTTATCTGAACGGGCCAAACCCAAAAGCAGTTGCTTGCGGGAGTAGCTTGGTTTGTTGTTGGACCTGTGCCGCGAAAAATTCTTGTTGTGCCAGAAGTGCCTGCTGCTGAGCCGCCTGTTGCTGAGCGAGTTGTTGCCGCATCCACTCTTCTTGCTGTGCCTGTAACTGCAATTGTTGTTGCTGTTGTTGCTGTTGTTGTTGCTGCTGCTGCTGCTGCTGTTGCTGCAACATCCATTCCTGCTGTTGTCTTGCCCATTCGGCCTACGACGACGGCCAAATCAAGTTGTCATCCGAAATTCGCGTAAGCACACGTACCTGCATAGCCTCTTGCTGTGCCTGCTGTTGATATGGGTTGAAGGACGTGAACTGTGGTTGCAACGTAAATTGTGGTTGTAGGCCATTGCTTTGGCCCTGCAAATCGATGAGGTTGTTGTTTCTGCGAGCACCATCTTTGATTATGGAGAAGATAACAAAGAACGAAGTCAGTCGCTCACTGGTCGTCAAAAAGTGAACCCGAATCGGTAAGGGCAGCTTTCCGGCGAGCTTCCTCCTCCTCGCTTAGCTTGATTGCTCGAGCGAGGTCATCATCTTCTGCGCCACGCGCCTGTTCCGCAGCGAGGGATCGCTTGCTCTCCTCGATGGCACGGCGCAAGTCATCATCGCCCCCGGCACCTCTTGCGCGGCGTGCAGTGTTCTCGTCCCCAGTTGGCGCCGGAGGCTCATCGTTGTTGTCGTCGTCGAGTCCGGCTTGGCCGAGCATTCGGTCACGCATATTCGCACGTGCGCGGCGTTCTTGGCGGAGGCGTGTTTCATCCGTTAAGAGATTTGTGATGTCCTTAGCCTTTTGACGGACATTAGCACCCTGGTCCTTGCCATATTCATCGATGAACTGGAATTCTTTAAGGGTTTTGATGATGTAGATGTTATCTCGGAAGTAGACGACGACGTTTTCCGAGCCGGCATGGAGAAGATAATCGAGAACGGTAAGACACTGCGAGTAGGTGATAAGCTTGTAAGTACTGCGCAAGACCGTGCCTACATACTTTGAAAACGTGGCGCCAATTTTTGCCCTTGTCATTAAGACGCTTGTCCAACATCTCCATGATTTCTACAAAGTCATTTCTGGTTATATAGGATGAGCTGGAAAGGAGTTCGCGAGTGAAGTGAAAAGGGGAAACGGACTGATTGAAGGTCATCTGGGCGATCTCGTTCATCTGTGTGCCAGAGGGACCCCATGGATCGTTGGAAGTGGCCTCTCGAACCTTAGCCTGTACGTCCGAGTAACCCTTTGTGTAATTCTTTGCGACACGGAGCGCGCCTTTACCGAATGTTTGGAGAGACATGGTTGTCAATAAATGATGACACTTAAGTGCGCAAGACAAGTGCCAAACGGGCCGGCCATCTCGGACCATTCGGAATGTCACATAAAATACTGTGCATTCATATTACAACACCGATGGTGAAGTGGTTATCATGCTTGCCTTCCAAGCAAGCGGCACGGGTTCGATTCCCGTTCGGTGTAATTCCTTTTTTTGTGTTACTCCGTTGTGTTGTGTCTGCCGCCATCTTTCCGCGTACTGTATTCGTTCGTTTTCTCAAACCCTCCCATGTCTATAAACCAACCACCTATGAAGCGCCGTAGAGTTTCGTCAAAATTTATCCCTCCAGTATCACCGCCGGACGTCTTATTCACTTCCCCCAAACCCTCAAGAATCTCGACATGCATTTCGTGCCACCGAACTATCGGCCTCAAGTCTAGCCCGTTTGTCTGTGCAAGGTCCGTCGTCTTCTCCTTGGAATCACGACCAATGCCTCACTATCGCAGGTGTAGCGCATCAACTTGCGTGATCTGTGTGCGGGCGTGCACAGGCAATCCTATACTTGGCTCCCGCTGCTGGGCAGGTTCTCTCAGTCCACCATCCGATTCGTCACCTCTATCCCGAAGTATCACGAACGCCTCATCTCCACGTCGGAGGCGTCTTCGTGACGATGATAATGATACTACCCTGAAGACGAAGGACGTGGAGAGCGGATGTGGACAGGTGGTTTGTCGGATGTGTTGCTTTGAAGATCCTCAAAGGTTGGTTCCAATCAACTTCTCGGTATAGGTTCGACTCATATTTCGGGTCCAATCATCGTCGAACACAGCGGAATCGTCGCTTGCTTGGATTGCTCGGCAAAACAACATCATCTGCAGAGTGACGCTTCGATCTACGAGCCCTTGAATCTAGACCGCAATTTGACGGCATCTACTTGATTTTATTTGCGAAGCTAATGGGAACAACTTATCCGGTGTACACGTCCGCTTTATACCTACAGCATTCATCATGATTTTATTATTGCTCATTGATTTTGGGCTCTCTGCCGTACTCGCAGAATGCCAGAAGGACTGTGCCACGCTTATAACGCGTGCGACGCCTTGCAGGGCCACCAACTCGTGGTGAACCTCCCTCTTCAACACACGCACACGCATGCACAAACATACCGCCTGCCCTCCAGAGCAAAATGTGCCGTTTATTCTTATCCAAGGACTTTGAAGCTCATCCTACACGAGTATAACTAAATAGTCACTCAGTCTTTGCTTCGATCCGGCTAGACAATGCTTGGGATCTAAACACCACCGAACACTCAATTGTCCGTGTAGGAGTGGTGAACCCCACTGCCAGTGGCAGTTATTGGCTGCAGGCACACGTTCGTAGCACGTCCATATGGCTGCATTTTCGCCCGAAGGCAGAGACTGGTCTTAAAAATTTACGGTAATACTGTAGTTAGCAAACAGAAATCCTCTGATAAGTTACTGTGCGCATGGCCGACTGCCAACGCGGCTGACCGGTTCACCGGTTCGCCAGCTCGGTGAGGAACATCGTTAATCGTGCTGACGCCTAATGTGCCCGTGCTTTCAGTGGGGTATTGAATAAAGTACAATGGTATATCCAGGTGAGACAGTAGCGACTATTGAACAACCCAACGACTTGATACATGGATATCTAGCACAGGAACACGCACGGAAGACCCTCCAAAAGCTGGCTGGCCTTTTGCCCGCCGAAGAGATAAACAAGGTGACTGGCCCATAGGTAGTGATCGCTTCTTCACTAGGATTGAAGCAAGAAACAGCCCCAAATCATCGTTCTTGCGGGATCATCAACACCCTATCGCAACGACACGGATCGCGAATTGAACTTTCGTCAGGTACGGCCTAAACCTGTTGTTCGTTTTTCTTGCGTGAGCTCACGCTTCGCAGGAATCAAACTTCTTTTACTTAACTGGCTGTTCCATACCATCCTCCCTACTCCTCTTGACCGCTCCTTCCCTCACATCTGATCCAGTCATCTCGCTCTTCATTCCAAATGCAGATCCGGGTGACCTCATGTGGTCCATACCACCCCCGACCATCTCGGCGGCGCGAGAGACGCACGACGTCGCAGACGTTCTCCACACCAGTTCCTTCGTCTCTACCTTCGCCTCCGCCCTCAACGCTGCGCCTACCGCGCTCGTCCACACGCTCCCACAGACCACTCAATTCCCTGCTCTACCGTCACCCTTGAACGATGCCGCGAACCAATCAGACACGTATCTTCTCCTCGCTTTACACCGCGCGCGTCTGATCAAGTCCGATGCGGAGATTCAGCGCATCCGTCATGCGAACCAGATCAGCTCGCGTGCACACGAGGTAGTCATGCGTGTTCTCGGCATCGGGGCCCGTGGCACACTTACTACTCAGGCCACACAACATCATCCACCCTTACCTGGCGAGTGGCGTATCGAGAAAGAGGCTGAGGCCGAGGCGATCTTTGTCGCGTCGTGCCGGCGTGAAGGGTATCGTCTCGTCTCCCCTTTTCTAGTTTTATCCGATGTATCACGTTGATGACATGATATCGCAGTGCCGTGCATCAGGCGTACTTGCCGATTGTAGCAGCGTCGACCCGCGCGGCGACGCTGCATTATTGCTGCAATGACCGCGAGTTTGCTTGGGGTCCTCTTGCGGAACCTCATGTCAATCGTGCTACATTTACGCGTGAAGCGCAGGGATTGCGGCAACTATGTCCACAAGTGCTTCTCATCGATGCGGGCTGCGAGTGGGGCAATTACGCGTCCGACAGTATGTCATGTGCACCACCATTTTCATGCTTTTTACATTGATCGGACTCAGTCACGCGCACAATACCCGTGGGCAACGGCGGCAAGTTTACCCGGGAGGCCCGTGCCATCTACGAACTTGTACTCGAGATGCAAACGGTATGTACTTTATCACACTAATCAACGAGAAATGGGCACAGATTGTTTCAAGGCCTCAATTCAGGCACTCAGGCCTGGTCTGCATTGGGATGCAGTTCAGCTCCTCTGCCATCGCACGCTCGTTCGTGGCTTCCAAAAACTTGGCATTTTTAGAGCAGGGACGGATGAGACCGCATTGCTCGTATCTGGTGTGAGCGCGGCGTTTTTCCCGCACGGCGTAGGTCATTCTCTCGGTCTGGATGTGCACGACGTGCCCAGTGCGAGCAAGCCAACGCCGAACCCAACGATTGCTCGCGAGAATGCAGGGCCAGAACACGAAACATTCTATGATTATCTGAGGCTTCGGCTGCCGCTTGAAGTTGGCATGGTGGTGGTGCGTCTCTCTTTCCAGTGTCTCCTTCGTTGGCCTTGTTCGCGCACCTGGAAGCTGTCACTAATATCGAGTTGGCTCAGACGGTAGAGCCGGGGATATATTTCCATCAGCACTTGCTCGCTGGGGTGCGTAACTCGGAATTGATTGACCACGATGTGCTATCCCGATACGAGCTTGTGGGTGGTGTGCGAATTGAGGATGTTGTGCTGATCACGCCTGATGGCGCCGAGAACTTCACTACTGTGCGTAGTGATGTGGAGTGGGTTGAAGGAGTCTGTTCGGGTGGATTGTAAGAGTAGAGCATAGAGAGTTGAACGTATGGTAATACTGGTGAAGGATTGTGGCAATGTATAAATTTACCTGAATTCGGCTTGCTGGTCGGCATGAATCAAATGCGACCATCGGAAAAGTTTTCAGGGCTGTACAGTACTGTACCTCGAAGCGAAATGCTGCATGACTTACAATGTATATATAATTTACGTAACCAATATGAACTTGGAAGTATTCAGAGCGGCCTGACACCCGCGGGCATGGATAGTGTCGTATTTCCGACATCCGACACGAAGCAAGTGCAGTATCACGACCCCTTTCTTCTGGTCGCCCGAGCAGATAGATATCATAGACCCAATCGGCGATAAGCAACCACCTGATCACGATCCTTCTCGTGCTCCGTTACGAACTCACCGGTGCGCGGCCTTTCGAGTGATGTATTCCATGCCAGCGAGGTGCAGTGACATGGTCACTCTGGAGTACAGCTTTACTGTCGGGAAGATAATTGTTCCGTGATTGGTATAGCAGAAGATATCGGGAAATCGAGTCTTCCGCCTTGACTCGGTGGGAGAACTGGGAAGAATGGAAGTGTAGTAGTACAAGGGAGCTGTCGCTCCCAGGCTAGCGGTTACAGTATGCCCTACTGTATTTAACCAACGACGGATCCTGAGTGGCGAGAGGGGAGACGTTGCTGCTGCCTTGGCAGCGTTGGAGTAAGTTATGACAGAAACTTTCGCACGGAGTTAGCACGCGTGCCTGATACGGCGGTTGTGTCTCACAAGAAACGGGGGAGTTAGAATGAAGCACGTATCGCGTTTACGCGAAGGGTCAAGGTATAGAGTACATATATACCTATAACATCAAAGATGGATGGATGGCTAGGGAAATAATGCACCCCGCAAACGTGTTTCAGTTCAGTTGCTACCGGGGTTCGGGGGGTACCGGATTCAGGTCCAAGGAGATCACTCTGATCCGATATTCACATCATCGTCATCATCACAAATTAAAGGCGCACAATTTTCGCATAGTGATTAACGGCATCTGCTGCGGGTCAATTTATTTCGATCCTTGCAACCAGTCCTTCGTTAACAATGGAAACCCACCTTTTGGGCCAATTAAAGTTAACGCTTTCAAAAATAAATCACTCGAATTTGGCCTTATTTCCTCCCCGTCACTCAAACTCCTCAAATCCCGATCACCACTGGCAACCGCTGACAGAGACCAACTCTCTTCTCTCTTTTTTCTCAAAAAAGTCCTGCTCGACAACGCCGTGCGTTGTATAGTAGTCCGTGGCCTACCTCTCAATCCATCGTCGACTTTTCATTCTTGTTCATAGTGGCGGTTATTCAGAATCTTGACTCCGCTACTGGCTTACTCTTCCCCATGGCTATGGCATCCCCGTCGCTCGTAGGATCCCGTCCCCAGCGTACCCGCGAGGTTGCATCTAGTCGCGATTCGAATGCCCTCCGGGCATCTGTCCTTGATGTCGCTTTGGAACTCGGCATCGGTACAAGTCGCGCAGTAGAAAACCTAATCTTTGATTCTATTCTCGAGGAGGATGAGGTGAGTTTCCCAGTTGCTTTGCCTGCTTTCTCTTTTCTTGCCTCATCCACCGGGTGCCGAGCTTTGCATTTTTTCATCATGAATGGAAGCCCTAGCAAAAAAGCCGCTCTTCCCTCGATCTTCTCACTACGAGTTACCAATCCCCCTCTCTGATCGCGTGTCGTGTTTTCGGCTTCTGCTTGTACCACTCGGGAGCTTCACTCCCTGATTCGTTGGCTCGCTTGCA
Source organism: Lactifluus pinguis (assembly GCA_003313945.1). NCBI lineage: Eukaryota > Fungi > Basidiomycota > Agaricomycetes > Russulales > Russulaceae > Lactifluus > Lactifluus pinguis. The sequence goes on from QLPA01001679.1 coordinate 15,905, forward strand.
TACGTTTTAGTATTCACCAGACCTCTGGAGTCCGTCTCATTATTCCTTCTTAATGTCTGACTGTCGGTCTTCATAGAACCCTACCACACCTGCCTTGACGGCTGCCTCCGCCGCAGCTTCCGACGAATCTTGGCCATCCGTTCCCGCGTGGCCCGGTATCCGTACGCAACTCGTGTTGCCCATCCCCAAGCCTATCAACGTGGTTCCTGCCCCGAATTTCCAGGTGCAAGATGTGCGTGCGCTGTCCGAAGACCCCCTTGTGTCAACTCTTCTGCCTTCACACCGACCCAGAAAGTTGCGCAAGGCACGTAAGGACAGCTATGACAGCGATGGCTACCTTAGCGATGGCACGAAGAAGAAAACGAACAAAAAAACACAACAGAAGAGTGTGGATTCGTCACAAGAGCGAGAGTACCAATCTGAGGGTGGATACCTGTCCGACACGACGAAGAGAGGCAAAAAGAAGAAACAGAAGGACAAGAAAGGCGACAAGGTGACTGACGATCATGGCTCCGACTCGTCGATAAAGACACCTCATAAATCGACAAAGAAGTCTCGCACACCGTCAATCGATGCCGATCTCTCGGAGGGTGCTTCCCTTTCTGAGGTATCTCTTAAAAAGAAAAAAACTTTCTTTCGTTTCCGTTCACGCTCACCATCGGCGACGCGAAAAGGTGGCGCGCCCAGCGACACTCAGCCCCCTCCTGTTCCTGCCTTACCACTAGTACCACTCCCAAGTGCGGAGAGTTTTGCTCGTAGTCCCACTCCATTCGACTTTCCCGAGCGCAGTCTTCCGAATGGCGGCATCCATATCCAGGTTATGCATTCTCCGGCCCCTCCGTCTGTGGACGAATCCTCAATTTTGACTCCATACCTTCCAAGGAAGGTTTGGCCACCGATAGATAATTCTCGGAGCTCCTCCAGGTCTACGAGCGTGGATGCAAGTGCCGAGAATTTGACTTCATCTTCATCTCACGAAATGGGCTGGCCCTCACCTATCACGCCTCTTATGCAAACTCGGGAAGTTGCGCCATTCAATTCTCAATACCTTCGATCACATGAGCTTGAAAGTCGTGCGTTCAACCCTCGAGAGCAGACGCCTGTGTCTGCACCCGCAGCACTACACCAGCATAATGCCCGCTTTGCACCTTCATGGCGCTTTCCCTCATCAGATCCCACGTTGCCCATTCAACCGTCTCCACCTGCTGCTACTGAAAAGCAGCCTCCACGTCCGAAGACTTCACCGCAGGATTCCCCCCGGTACAAGTCTAGTCCAGTTTCTATCCCTTCCCCCGTATCTCCCAATTTGCACGACCACTCCCCCATTTCCGCACTGCCAGAACCGCTCCTCCCTTTCCTGTCTCGCACCGTTCGTGCGACCCCGTCGCCGCTCATGTTCGCCCCCTCGACATCGCCTGCCCTACATAGGGCCTCTCCCGCATTATCCGAATCATCAATCGTTCCATCATCCGACTTCATAGTACCAAGTCCGCGCCCGCGTTTCTTTGAGGAACTTCCACCCCCGTCCCCACCCCCTACATGCCCGCTACCCGATTTACCATCGCATGGCCTACCCTCGCAGAAGTCGCCCGCAGTGGGGCGTGGACGGCAATTGCCATTCCCAACACGAGGCGTCTTGCCCGTCCATGAGGCATCCCGACTCATCGAGCGCACTGATCGCACTCGGCAGGACGTTCTCCAAAAGCGCCACATAACGGTCCAAGCGGAAGCACAGGCACAAGTACCGTCAGGAACTGTGGGAAACATTGTCGATGACGAGGACGAGGATCGTGACCTGCCATGGCTGGCAGATAGGGTCGCCCCGACGCCGCCATCTCCGAGTCCATCTCTCGAACGGACACATGAGGATGAACTCGATTGGCCCGACGACGAATCGGTGCGGCCAGATGTCGCACAGTTCTACCTTTACGCGACGCCCAGCTCCAAAGGGGGCGAACGTGAGCACCACTCGCTCGATGTCCCTGACGATGAGCGTTCGACGTATACTTATTCGTTCGCCGCGTCATTACAGTCCGCTGACACGCGCGCGAGTGGGGCAATGCCATCTGAGCGCTCGGACGTCCTGAGCTACTACTTTGGCGAGCCCGATCGAGACAGTGCCACGGAAGACAAGGAACGATTGTCGCGCTCGAGCGTGTCCGACAGCGAGCGTAGTCGCGAGATGCGCTCACGGCTGATTGCCCGTATTGATGCGTTATACGATGCGGACAAGATCCCCCCAGTGCCGAGGCTGCGGCAGCCGTTCTGAACGGAGGCTCGGCCCCCTTGAGATGTTGCTCTATTGTGTTCTTTTCAGTGTCTTTTTGTCTTACCCTGTTTCCGCTGTTGCTACTATCTCTTTGATATTTCACCTTCTTTACAAAGTTCTTCCCCCTCCTTCTCTGAATAGATCTCGACTGCGGCAGCTCTACACTATGCTCTGAATAGTTAACTACGCACCACACTCTCTTTCAAATCCCAGACCACAATGCCACTGTACTTATTATACCTTTGGTAAAGTACTACAGTAAATGAATTGCCGCGTTCCATAGTTCACCTGATCAGGTATTGTGTCATCAACTGTGATGGGGGTGGTGATTTCTGGGCCAAGTTGCCCTATTTGCAGTAGTGCTGCCGCCACAGCGCAGTGACTGTGAGGTTGTCGCAAATTTGGGCAACGACATTATTACATATTATAATAGTATAATTTGATATCATGACACATCGACCTGGTAATCATTATAATGGAGGCTGGATTCTGATAATCGTAATTATAATTACCACGAGTTCTGATAATTCCAATTATAATCGTAATTATAACAAGGATTATAATGTCATTACCAGTCAGATGTGGGAGATTATATACTCTTATTATCTGCCTTGCACAATTATCACAGTTGCTCACGAAGATCAATTCAAATTTTGATTATCAAAATTATATTCCATCATCGCATTTGTACACCATATATACCAACTAATTAAAAAAAAGTACCACAGCGCTGTGCCACACAAGGTGGGCAGCAGCGATGCACCTATTCAAAAGCACCCTTGGTAGCATCGGGGGTCTTGTTTTGTCAGTCTGTATTCCGGTGATTCCTTCGAAGCGTTGGCATTGTGGTCGTGTTCATGGCCATACTTGGGCCTGACACCAGTGGGATTACCAAGCAGCGCAGGGCACGGTGCGGCAGCCAGGCACTGGCCCTGTGCCAGCACACGGGGCATGACCGCTGTGAGGGAGACAGTGGCACAGGAGGGGTCTACGGTATGGCAGCCAGCACAGGTGCTGGTGCAGTCGACGGGTGTTGGCGCTATGAGGAACATGAATGGGCATCATGGCAAGTCTGGAGGGAATGTATGCATTTGACCTGGCCT